>JAQFYB010000237.1:0-67003 GCA_034694085.1 Pogonognathellus longicornis
GCTATTTTTGAAGCAGTGGTATCCATTGTTTTGTCACATTATTATTTCTTTGTAAACAACTGTTCTAGAAATGAAGAAATATACGAGGAAAAATATTATCCACAAGACCATTATTCACGAGTAAATTTTTATAACGTTTTGAATGAAAAACCAGAAACTTTGGTTGAAGCATTTGACATTTGCCAAAAAATTAATTACTGTACTGATTTATTATTTACCTTTCGTCATGATACAGAGAGAGATTTGCCATATCTCGGATTAAAAACTCGCAAGAACATTGAGATGATTTTTAGCAACATGAAATTTCCCCCTAAATTTCCTTCTACACAAGATCATTTATGGCTTTCTAAGTGTAAAAGTTCTGCATTTATTGACAAATACAGTCGTATCCACAGATATCTCAACGCATCGGATTGGATTAACAGAAACACTCAAATAAGCTTGAAGAAAAAATTGTACATTGGCAGAGAGGAAAAACTAATATTGCCCTTCACGCATGGAATTGTTGTCGATTGCCCAAACTGTTATCCTCTTCTATTTCAACATTTTAAAAAAAATGTTCATTTAATTTACCAATCTGGAATTTATGCTCGATTGGAATATCTCTTCTCCAGAAAAATTTTTACAATGTGTAGAAATTGTATTGGAACCGCAAAAAATTTACCCAGACCATTGGGGTTGAATAATTCTAATGTTGTTACCATATTTTATTTGCATCTAATAGGTTCGTCAATTTCACTTGTAGCATTATTACTTGAATATGTTTTTAATATTAGTATTCGGTTATCAGTTAATATCGCATTAGTATCGCATTAAGTACTTGAGCCAAAACTTGTTCAAAATATGCAAATCAGGCATTTATTAAGAAAATATTTTGTCTTTTTTAAGACAATCAGAAGACGAGAATTTTGAATTCGAATGTTTCAAATATTTTTATGAATTTACTTTGCCTCCTATTATTGATATTCTCATTCATGTGTATTTCCTTCTCGAAAACTTCATTATTACATCAAAAAATAAAATATGAATTGAAAAAAGTTAATTATTTGATCAAAATTTAATTTAAGTCAATTTTAAATATGTAATTTGTGTATTTCGGAAAATAAAATTGATGCTTTTTGTATATACTTACAACTATGATGGATTCTTGCCGATTAACTATAATACCTCAACTTTAACGCATTGTGCAAATATTTGGACTTCTCCGTGCGCTAAAGGTCATTAGGTCAAGTTAGACAATAATAGTAATTCAACCAGATAAGAATACAGATATGTTATACCAGTAATCGAAGGCACGTACCCAGGATCGTAAGCTGGGGGTGTACAGCAAGGTTTTTTACAGAAAGTAATTAATGGTAAAGCAAAATTCTAATATGAGGAACAATTGAGTGCATACAGCGCTTTGAATTATATCCAATCCAACTGAAAACGTATCTAATTCGCGCGTAGCGCGAATTTTTTCTAATTTTTTGAACTTTTATGTTAAAATAAGCTATTTTTTAGATATCAAACGCATTCTGGGGGGTGCACGTGCACTCTGTGCACCCCCTCTGGGTACGTGCCTGAATTGAATAACACTATAGAATAAATAAAAATCCCTATTTATATGAGAACAAGGATGAAATGCCATTAATTATATTCATATGCATAATGAGAATAATGACATAAATAGCGTAAACCACCTGTCATCTGTCCAGAGAATTTTTGACATTATTTACTTTTCTCATTAATATAATAAGTCAATGTCTGTAAAGAGTAAAGACTATAATATGTATTTAGTCTTACCATTTTGAAGAAAGTAAATATTATTGTAGTAAATACTTATTATTTAGTGTATTATATTGTGTTTTCACAAAGCGTCAATAGTATTTAGTGTAAGCTGTCAAAATTTGGGGGCTGCCCGTGAACTTGGGCAACCACCCTCGCTACGCCCCTGCATATTGATGTCTGGAAATTGATGTTGCATTTTGAGGCAAATGGTAGACATTTTCTCTCTGCTCCAAACATATTTAAATAATTTGTAACTTCATTATCTGTAAACAAACAGCATCAAATTATAATGATTTACTGTTTACTGTAGTTGTGATGGGATCTTGTATATCTCTCACATCAAAACATAGGTTGGCGTGTTGTAAAATCATGCGAATGTCAGCATGATTCTAAGATATGTTTGGGATTTATGAATACAACTCTAAGGGATGTGCAGTCTAAAGATGGTCCTGTGGAGAAAAAGATCATGTCAAAATTCATAAAGCCTTGCTTACCACTCAGAATGTGGTTTGAAAATTTTTATTATCAAACACAGCTGAAAATGTGTAGAATCAACAAGCAGAATTTTAAATTTTATTGTACCTTTTAAAGATATAGTTTTAAAGTTATTAAAAATATGTGTAATATCAGGGTGTCCATCCTGACCGCAATGTTAAAATGTGATTAGTTTTAAATGGCAAATAAATAAATGAGTATAATATTCTTAATAATCGTGAATTAATACAATCTTAGAGTTGAGAATAATAAACATCCGGGTCTGGAAACCCTTACTCGTCACAATAATTAAAATATAATTTGCAGATAATCGTATACCTAGGTAATTAGATACGAGCTAAAATTAAAATAATTACAGCACTAAACCTTCTGCATACATAATGAGTTATTTTAGTAAACTACTGTTAATAAAATAGCATGCTAAAGGGAAGCACAGAGAATATTTTCACACATTTAAAGAGGATTTCGTTGTGGTAGAATTTATTTTATTAGTTGTGCTTATTCTACTATGCTTGTAATCAAATCACGGTCAGATTGTACTGCATTTTTATATTACACATTTGTCTACTTTACATAATGTAAATCACACGAAATTATCTGAACTTCATATTTAATTACAGCCAACAAGGAGGAAATCGTATATTCTGCAAAAACTACATAAGAATCAATGACAGCAACTAAAGATAATATCATTTTCATAAAGTCTAATTATTGCAACCATAATAATAATAACTTTGTGTTAGTGCTGCAGTTGCTAGTTACTATTCTCTTTAGTAAACACAAAGATAATCAATAAACTCAGTAGCTTAATAAATTACATAGGTATTAAGTTATTGAAGACGTAGCAAATAGCGAAGGCTCAAATATAACATGCAACCGTTTTGCAAGTGAAAAATCATAGGTATATTCATTGAGAATTTCCAGCGTTGTTCGGTCCATGAACTGTTTATTTTTTACTTATGAATACGACTACGACTCAATTTAATATTCAAGCTAGGCATTTTCAAACTCTATTACGCATCTCTAGAGCTAAGTCTCAGTAGCTCGATTTGTCAATCCCTATTATTACAATATACCATTATACATGAAGCAATGACCTAAAGGAAAATCCAATCTATTGTTTTCTTAAATACATAACTAACTCAGAACTGAATTCGTTCGTCTTTTTTGTGCCACACCTAATTTTAACTACAAAATATTAATCCTTTGACATTGTATCAAATATCCTTTTTAACCTTAAACTAGATAACGATTATTCATGGCATGTTTTTAAATAATGTGCTCAGTGACCTATTTGTCTTACTCTCACCAAAAACTTAATTTTTGTTCTAGTAAGACGTTCAGATTTCAGACTTTGCCGAATAAACATCAAGCACTACATTTGTAAGTACAAACTCATTAATCACTACGCTCTTCTACAAATGCTTAGTATTTCCCTACCTACATTACTGCTAACTGCAATAAGTCTCACATTTCTCAATCATTAAACTTACACACCATCAACTCACACAAAAACAAGAAAAAACTTTTGACCCAAGACTTTAAATGAAATTTAATGGTGTAATACCCACTGTATGCACCAAGTATATTCATGCAATATATTTTATCAAAAAAGTTTAATACATATTACAAATACAACTTAAAATTAGTATTTAATTTAAGTACCATTTTAACCTTTAGTATGATTTAATATGTGTAAGAGTTCGTTCTTTCGCACTATATTGACCACATACAAGACTAGAACAATTGTTTTCATTTCCAATAACAACATTATCTTTAATGTTTGGGATTGATTATGAGATTGATGATTCATATTTAATTTAACTATACGTATTAGTTTAGCCATTGAGTTGATGCGCCTAATAAATGCACTTAACGAAACATGAGGTTGATTTTAACCATTTTTCAAACGGCACTCGTTACATAAGAATAATAGAACATCTCAGATTTGACAGCCACTGTGCATGAACACGCAACCACAAGATGCATGTGTCTGTTTACATAGTAGTACCTATGTCACAAAAAATACAATGCAAAATAAAATGTGAAACTCTTTTGCTGTTTTTATTTCCTGTGTTTCATATGTGTGTAATTACATTTGTTTTAAAGCATTAACGGTTGGTACGCACACAATAATTTTATACATCCACAGTACGTATTTCACTTAGGGTGTAGGTAGTTTCAAATACATAATTTGTTTATGTACACGAATTATTTTTCTTCTAATGGAAATGTAAATATATATCCTTGTCTCAACATTGTCAACATTAAATACACGTCGGTCACAGAGACGTGAACAGTTTAAAAGTAGGTACACCATAGCGTAGCACCACCATTTTTCATACACAAACATTGTTTAGGTATATACTTATTGTCATGTCCTGTACAAAAGTATGTAAAGAACTCATGTATTCCAAAGTGCATTGTGCTTTACACCACACAACACCTCTGTTATATCTCTATAGCCTATTATTGTTAGACATACACAAATACAGGCATTATTCAACTATGGAACTTTGCATTCAGAATTCCCATATAGATTCCTAAATGAAAACAAAAGCAGCCAACCAAGTTCTTCTTATATAGTAATAATGAGGTAACCCAATAATGCAGTGATAGCCAAACCGAAAACCAATTGAAATTCAAACGACAACATAAAACGTTGTTTCTAAGAGGCTCACCTGTAACAATTCAACACACAAACTGCAAACCATTACATTTTACTGCAAAGTAGAATAATTCACATTATACCACAGTTAATTTCCCCAGCATCAATTCAATTGAAAAACTCGTCGTCAACTCAATTCGACTTACTTTCTAATTTTCAAAACAACTCAAACGCCTCCACTTTGCTTGTATTCTTTGTACTCTACACATAATTTCCATATTTAAAAATACTACATTAAAACACATAAAATACAATATATTGAATAGATGCATATAAACACCTGTGTATAAAGTAGTTCTTATATTTAAGAAGGGTATGGCATAGTATTATAGTGTACAGAGTACAGTACACAAGCTAAAATGATTATACACACACGATGATAATTTAATGAGTTGCGCCTTTTATAACTTTAACTACATAATTTTTAATAGAGTTAAAATATAATGTCGTTATGGCCATGTGCCTTTTTCTTGTCTTCTCCCAACGAACATTGTATTTCCCCACTGAACGAACACTGTAATCATAATCATACAAAATACAAAGTCAAACAGAAACAAACAAGAATTACCATTAAGAGCATATAACTCTTATTACGTTTTATGACTATGACCAAAATCCGAAAGAGTCCAAGTCCAAACTAAACTAACAACTTGTTATCTCATGCGTATAGCTCTTTAAATATTTTGCAAGCCAACAAAATCAATTTTTGAAAGTTTCATAAGGTAAGCATTACTAATGTATAATCATACAACATACAAGTATACTCTCATTCGATTATTCACAATATTATCGTATGTATATTTTATGTTTAATATTTTATACAGTCAAATTACATTATGATGATGTGTATCTCGCATTATATCTGTTTGTATTATCAAATGAATTCGCAAATAATTTCAGAAAGAATCTCTCTCTTCTTTCTTTGACCATCAAACACAAAACTCATCTTTTAAGCCAAATAACGATCTTTCAAAAACAACACACAATTTTTTAGAGTTCATTTTAATCAATCTCCTCATTTCCCAACAGAGCCATATGATTCTACTGCCAAAAAACTATTACACAGATAGGTAATCGTAAACCAACGAGCATTACAACGATAAACTCATCCTTTACATTTCCACCAGCCAAATTCCTCTTGTAATATGAGAATTTAGCTACTCTGACTTACACGTGTGCCAAACATACGTCAATACTACATTTATTCTGACAAAAACGTCTTAAGCAACTATTTTAAGAGCAAAATCATTTCCAACATAGTAATTAGACATCCTTACATACAGTTTATATGGATACAGTCCCATATGCCATGTACTATGTTTAAGACTACAGATACACAGATCAAACCAATTGGATGATTTTAAGAGCAAATAATCCAACATTCCTTTGTGTGTGCAAGTGCAAAGAACATCGTATCTGAAACTTAGATCAGATTATCTTCACATTATTGCTATTACGATTCAAATCTTGAACAGAGTACATATAGAGATACAATAAATATTCACGTTGGTGTGTGTTTCAAACTTTCTCACAATATAGATAAGCTATAAGGTTACTATTCTCATATAACACACTCACTGAAAGAAATCTTATCCTTTTCCTATTACTCTCCTACATATACTTCTGTGCGATAAACCAAAAAGATGATCTACAAAAACTAACACGCCTTTCCTACATACAGAATGTTGTAAATGCAAAGTAATGCATAGCAAACAAGATTTAATTCCCACATTAATTACGAAGCTTACAAAGCCAAGCCAATTAAATACTTATATTTAATATGCCCTTAGCCTTTCCTGTATTCAATTTTTAGCAATAAAATTAAAACTGCTTTTTATTAAAAGATATTATAGATACTTGATATACATTTATCAAATTACATTTTTCACGGAAAATGATCTGTAATATTATGCATATTAAAACGTTATAATACCAGTAATGCAATTTACGTCTATGTATTTATATATGCGTACGTTAAGTACCATATTTGTGTATTAAACTTTGTATTGCACAAACATGCCTATAATAAGTAGTGCTATGTATCAGCATAACATACAGACTACTAAAACACTCCATTCGTGTCACAAAAATGCAAACACTTTCATATATGGCGATTTTTGCCATTTTATTTATAAATAGCAACATTCACATTAAAAATGCACTTAGTTTTGTAAATTGCACATAAGTGCTACATAGTAAAGTGAGTTTGTTGAAGGATTTTGCACTTCCTTCTTGTAAATAATTTCTTTCAATTTCCATTCATTAATTATACGATTTGTTCTACTAGTTCTACTACGTGTAAGATGCACTTTCTATTGTTTGCTTAGATGACGGTTTTTTGTTGAACCACCGAGTGAGTGCTTTCCATTATAGTTTACAGGCAATAATTTAGTAAACATCAAGCTTAGAAATCTCCATGTTTTGTTGTTAAGTACAGATTTTTGATCGTAGTGTATGAAATTACATACAGAGCCCGCTTTCTTAAAAACTGACACATTATTGCACACACAATATTTGTAGAAACGGTAACCTACTTTGTCGTAATAGTTATAATGTGATTTGATTATAGTAAGGTGAGGTCTTTTTACATTATGCTTAATAATTAATATCAGAGAATAATAATACAACAGGTAGTAGTAGGAACGCTATAAAGATCTGACATTAGCCGCAAGAGCGATTAAAAGATAGAAAACAAGCAATGAAAAAATAAAGTTGGCCTGGTTAAGATGATGATAAGATTGTTTTGATATTAAATGTAAGTAGCTGTAGCTCTCTTCCTTCTTGAGCATTTACAACAGAGCAAGGCTTTGATTATATCTAGACAGATGTGTGACATGTTAAGTGAAAATCAAGTAAACTGTCATAGACATAGATATACAATTATTAATTATACACGCTATAAATATGCATTTTTTCGTTGCACTCTGTAACTATACTAGAATTACTAGTACTAGCAGGCGCGTAGCCAAGGGGGGTGCACAGGGTGCACGTGCACCCCCCAGAATCCATAGAATATCTAAAAAAAAGTACATAATTTGGCCAGAAATTTCAAAAACTGGTAAAAATTTCGCTCTACGCGAGAATTTGATGATTTTAAGTCTGTTTTCACAGAATTAACTCCATTAAAACGTGATATTATGGATTCATCCTCGAATTTCGCCCTACCAGAAATCAATTGTGTATAAACAACCCTGCTGTGCACCCCCCAACTTATATTCCTGGCTACGCGCCTGAGTACTAGGTAAAGTACTCTCTTACTCTCTTCCAACAATACATAGTCCGAGTTCAAGGTAAAGCTGAACGAAAATAAGAATGACTAAAAACTGTAAGTGAGTGTTAAAGATCAATTTAAATAACAGTGCTTATGAACATGCAAACCAATTTCAATGTGAAATACAAAGATTTCGCGATGAAATTCGTCATATCATTTAGCAGTGCAATGTGTGTGCGTGCAGAGTAGTTACATTGTAATTTTATTTATTTAATGCACCATGAAAAGTCGTGAATGTTCATAGTAAACATAATGCACTTTGTCCATTTATTTTCAGTATGTATGTAATGTATGGCCAAAACTCTCGAGAGCTGTCGCTTTGTTTTTCTCGTTTCACAAAACTCGAAGTGCACACAAGAGTCGCACACCCTTTGGAAAAGCAAAGCATGAGGAGAAACCGTTTAAATGAAATATGACGAATGTCTTGTACAACCACAGCCATAACGAACTGAGTAATTGCAATTATTCCGAAACAAACTTACAAAGGATTGAAAAAATAGGAAGAATAAAAAATACAAGTAAAATACAATACTACTTTTACAAGAGGTTTATGTTGTACTAATATTTGTATGTACCTACATATAAAGCTCCGTATGTTGTACAGGATTGTTGTAAAAATGTTGCAGAATCGCATTATTGCATTTTGCACTATTTCACGCAATTTAGCGTTAGGACTTAATGGTCCTAGTATAAAAACTGTACTATACATTATAAATTTGTAGTAACTCAGCCTAATAATTTGAACAAGTCAATACTAACAATCAGTAATACTAAAGCTTATATTATAACAGTAGAGTTCTATATTAGTGTTACATGCACTGCTAGTACACAGTAGTAAAGATGACGGAACTCGTCTCGGTTGAAACGTGCAGTGTGTTGTGTTGTTGTAGCATAAAAGTACGTAACAAGTGTGAAACACGAGAACTCATCAGAATAAACCTCAAATCGAAGCCGAAGCAGAGCTGAACCATTCAAAATTCGACGAGGCTCACTGATTTGATTTGAGATAGCCAACAAAGAATCTAAAGACGCAGATATCACTTACCTGTTGTCTATTGCTGCAAATATACCAGGGCTAATACTAGCATTTTAAAACTTCCTTTGATTGCTATGCTCTGTCTCTCGTCTTTCATGCGTTTCAATAACCAATACTAACACAGAGTTCACTAGAGTCATATAACAGTTATACTAAGAGTATCCTAACTATTTAGATGTGCATAACGTTTATTTTATTTAGGTACACATTTAGCTAATGTAAAACTACACACATATAACATTACACACTCCAGTGATACTGTTACTTGCTCAAGTGACTCTAATTTTGTTATTAATAAGAGGCACTACTAGAATAAACCTTTAGGATAAATTGTATTGTTAATAATAACGTTCTAGTATGTAAGTCAAGTCAAGTCATGTCAAACAGAACGCTACATACAAACATAGACATGAGATTACATTATTATTTTATTTCCTTGAAGACACCACTGTGCAGTACTTCACTTGGTTTATGTAAATAATGTGCTGTGCAAATTCAACAAAGCGGGACAAAGACGATTACACAAATCAAAATTTTAGCACACAGCTGTAGAAATTTTAGGTAGAAACTCTCACACTATACAGCACATATACATATAATTTGCCTGTTAATTCCTAATTCACAAACTGAACTTAACCGCATTCACATGGCATGTAAAAGTACTCTGTGTAGGTAAAGATCGTAATTTATTCGGCCGGCTTGGCTGCAGCCATCAAGTCACTTTTCAGTTGGACTTTTTCGAGTCAATGAGTCAGGCAATCCTCTTCTGCTGTTCTGATGTTATTTTCTAATGTAGTTATGCTACAGTATGATTGTATAATGCGTGTTTGTGTGTGACTGATGAAACAAACGAGACATGACACGATGTAATGAAATCTGAAATTGTTACGCAACATTAGCGTCAATGGCATAGCATCCCCAGAGTCAAGCTGCGTATTATTTGCATTTTTTACTCAGATCTTATTGTATCTTAAAGATTATCAATTTACGTGTAATACCTGCATGCAATGCCTACCATAATTTTTCAACCATGTTACAAAACATGCAATAAGCTCCGTCAGTAATGCATTTTTATGTAAATGTTTCAAATTTTATGCACTTAAAAGAGTCATTGTATAAACGAACGTAAAATCTGTAAGTGTGTCTCAATACCTAGCCAGTTTTATGGGTTTTCGATAAAAATAAATTGTAATAAAGTTTACATGAACGTGAGATTGAAGGTTGTTTTGTTTGTTTGCAGTGTTTAGTGGACCATTGCTGTTTACACGCTTAAATGTTTCAGTTTCCTATTTTTTCTTTAAACTAATTTCCTCAGTCAATCAAAGTTGGTTTTGACTCGCCAAATAATAACCAACACTTTAGTTAAGAATACCATTACCTTTACCACTACAACTCATATAAACTCAATCTTACACAACGTAACGTGTTTGAAAGGCTCTTTCTCATTTTTTTCATTTTCTCACATTTTGTTATTATTACAAACTACTTACCCATTATAGAATCATTCAACTCACGCTAAATGACTGAAAAAATTCTAACACTTGAAACTTTAAAGGTTTGTTACACGTTACACGATTGCATTATTTTTTCTGTATTTTCTTTTTCGTCTATATTCCCACACTTTGAAATTGAACCGTGCCCGTCGTCAGTATGGTTAGGTCCTGATTCATAATGAAAAGTAAAAGCAATTTTCGCAAAAGTTTGACAAGTTAATATTGCTGCACACATACAATTTCTTGAAAACAAAACCACATACTCACGCACACTCTGAAAGGATCGCAAACATTTTCTTAACATAACCTACCTCATAAATAAATTACATCTGTCTGTAAAAGTATTATTGCTTGTTACAACAATTAGTACAACCTCACAGCAGTGTAGGTACCGGCTATTACAATCAATCAGTCAGTCAGTACCTACCACCAACTCACCACAACAAAAGCAAAACAAACGTGTTTCGTTAGTATTATTCCATAAAATTAAGCAAATTAAACTTGCAAATCATCTAAGAAAACAATAATTTCGATCTAACATTGACCAATGCCATTGCCACTGCGTATTGCACACACTTAACAACTACAGACACGAAGAAAACAACATTGTTCTATGTCTGTAAACACTCACTATTTCATTTTTTCATTTGAAAATCATAGCATGCCTATTGTAGTATAATTATTCTTTAACGAGATGAATTAATTATTGAACGATTCAAACAATCTATAAGCCACGACAAAATACAAAGCTTGCTTAATGTAAATGAAGGTTAGTAATTAAATTACAATAATTAACAGTCAAATCTTAATAAAAATTAGCCTGTACATATAATATACCTACACTAAATAGATATGTAATATGCCTGCAGTTTAGTACAGACCTATTATTATAAAAGCATTGCCATCATATACATAATGCCGTAATGTAACCACACATATTGAGCAATTAGGTAAACACGCAGTAATTCACTCCCTAAGTCCAGTCAGTGTGTAATGTGCAATTCACCGCATGCAAAGCAGTAATCCTCGTGGACTTGCCTCAATGACTCCATTCCATAATAAAATTCTCATACGCCCTATGACTTCATGTAGCATGATGACAAAATCTTGCATACAGAATTAATTCTTGTCAAGCTAAAGCCCATCATATCATGTATGTACAACAGTCCTCTTTTACAAGCTTCCGCCTACTTTCGGCTTATGCTATAAAGCTTCAAAGACCTGTATATATTATGTGCATTAGAGGAAAACATCATAATGTAGAGAAGGTATTGCCATTTTTGTTGTGAAACACTTTAAACAACAATAGTCGAGTCAAAACTACAAAGTATGAAGTAAACAAGATATTTTATGAATGACGAATGGCTAACTACTAACAGAACATCAAGACGAGACGATACCGGCAACAGGCAGGGCAAGCGGCGAATCAACCTTAAGCAGCGATTTCTTTATTTATTATTGTTATTACTCTGACTCTACCTGGTGCAATTCATTTGAAATCATAGTGATATTTTACGCAGTAACAGTATGTAACTGCAGCAATAATGTGCAATAAGAAAGAAGCCACAGATATACAAATAAGTAATATTATGTTGTATTTCACAACAAACATCGTTTAAGGTAGTGCTGGTGTGTGTTATCGATATCAACAATCTATCCTTAACTCGTATTTTTTTACAATGTCGACTTACGTGTACCTACTGCAATGAAATAAAACAACTCGTTTTGTGTTTGTACAGATGCAGATGAGATATCAAATATGCTGTCTGTCAGTATTGCCGACATATTATCCAATCATAACGTGTCTTGTATTGTCACATCACATGCATCAGAACACAACATAATGTATAAAAATAATAATAAACTGTTGTAAAATAGATTTAAAAAAGATATCAAATGAAGGTGTGTAATGTTATGTAGTATATTCCCGGTTGAATATAATTTGCTCGAATAAATGCAATTGTGTTTAGGTATAGGTACACCACAATCTGTGATAGCCATAATACAGAATAATAAATATTACAGTATTACCTAACTTTAAAGTTTTTGGATATCTGCATAGGTTGTAGTTGTAGGTAGGTAGGTTAAATGTATTGAAAATATTTGTCTGTAGTATGTAATAGGAATACCATAATTCAATGCATGCATGCTAGGACTGCAGATATTATTCCATAACACCATTAAGCACGAATCATCATTACCATCATTGCACAAAGCAAAGGTCCTGAAGGTTTTGAAGGTACAATGTATGACAATGAAATATTGATTTGTAATATCACGTAATGTCAATGTTCATATACAACCTGTACATATTGCACATGCTTCATCTATTCATTAAGAACATACAAATATTTGTAAAGTTAAATATTTTCTTTTACAACAAAAAATATTGGAGCGTCTTACATAAAGAAGATTGGGTATAAGGTGAACTCGTAATATTAATTGTGTAGTACAAGTGAACCAAATTGAAATGATGGATGCGTATATATGAAAAGTAAGAAACATCTCAGTGACACAAAAGGATCTAGGTAGGTAGGTAGTTTTCTCCAGTTATGGATGCAGTTCTGACAAAATGGTTTCAATGTCACGTTGAAACTTTGCAACGCTTTATCAGTAAATCTTAAACTGGTTCTTTCCAAGTTTCCACTACCCTTTTCTTACCTGAGGTAATAGAAATACAAATACTCGAATATACTCCCACCACATTGCAGTCAATTCAGTGCGGTAGTAGAAATGACTAAACACAACTGTGCTTAGAGTAAAAACAGGAGTACCTAATGCAATGGAATCAAAACAAGTACAGAGTACAGCTATAAGAATTAGCTGACTACTTTATATCTTTCTCTATACGTATGTCTAAGTAGCTACTATTCTTATAATCCTATGTAGGGCGGTTGTAAATATCCATAAATTATACAGATGCATCTACTCAATAGGTAACACTTATATATATTTCCCTGCGATAATGATTAATATTGAACTTGTTGAAATTCAGCATTTTAGTTTTTAGTAGCTACCTGTCTACACCAGAGTCTAGTTTGGAGCTTTAGTTTTCTATTGCGTGTTCTACTTACTCTCAGGTTCCTGACATCCATACACATTTAGTTATTTGTATAGGCACTGCAGGTTTTGAGGTAGGTACCCTTTGAGATGAATATTGAAAACAAGAAGATAATATAACATCCTTGACCCTCTCTGTATTTACATTAGTAGTTGAACTTCGTGTGTAGTAAAATGATTGTACTGTAAGTAGTAGCAGATTTTGGTGAGATTTTACAGTAACACTGGCAATCCTGTTCTGCCACTGTCACCACCAACACGTCGTTTACATCTTGAGTGTCTGCAGTCTACAGCGGTCATTCCTTATCCTCTTAACCTCTACCGTTTCCTTCCTCTTCTTTCTAATGTAGCAAAATATTATTTATAATAATATGTTCCATCCCTACCTAAGTACTTGCACTCTCTCGTACACTACATGCATCATCGTGCATATACATTCTGCCATTATCAATTATTAGTGGACGAAGATAACATACGTGAATATTGGTATATATGACACATGTAAACATTTTGACGCATTATCCATCCAAATGGACCAGAAAAACCAGTTCCAAAAAGTCATCAAAGCACGAAATGACAATGATTTACAATAAATTTCCCTATTTCACCTTCGACGGCGACAAGACTTGTCCCAGGTAGTGTTTAAAGTCAAAGTGTGTGTGGTACAATATTGCTAGTATAGGTAGTAGTAGTAGGTACTTACGCAGAAAAGATGAATTTTTCTAAAAGAATCTACTACTACTAGTCTGGCTAATCTTAAGAGCAACTTACTCTTACTTACTCATACTACTCGAAGAAAAGCTCTTTATATTAAAACAACTTCAATTTTTGCTTGTTCTCAGTTAGATGCAGAATACTAAAGAAAAGAATACTACCTTACTCGCCTTGCTCACTTAGTACTACAGTACTACTGTATCAAAATAATCTGCACACTAAATCTCCTGTGTTGTATCTTTCACTATTGAAGAACATATTATTCTAGTTTCATTTCATTACAATACAATAACACAGCAGCCACACATTATCCTAATGTTCAAGTCTCTTTCTTAAGAAACAAAACGCTGCTGTCTGCAAAGAAACACTTCTTCATACAAATCAAAACGTGTGTAGCATGTTTGACTATAGTATGTGCACTATAACCATACATTTGCAATATAATTGTACAGTGTACTTACATACACAATACAAGAACAAAAGCCATGCAATACTACTACAGCCACATTATTACTATTTTACTAGGGCATTTATTTACACACTACTGCATATTTTATACAGCTACACTACTCTCATCCATACTCTTACATTAGAATCTGTAATAAATGTAGTAAATACATAGTAGTGGCTGTAGTCAATGCAGAACTGTATGTGTAATGTGTACTGTAATGTAAATGGAGTGTAGACGGGATGTTTCTATGTCTAGAAGTAAGAGAGAGAGAGATGAAAAGAATAATATGAATGATGATGAACCTGAACTTGGCACGTCTCGACTTGTTTTCATTTTCTTTGCTCTCTGCCACTTCTCTGGCTGACTTTACTCTAGCATAAATCCCATAGCGCACCTTTACACCACAATTACAGCTACACGACTAATATTACTCTACATTATTACTATTACTATAAAATATGCTTCGCTACTTTACACTTATGAACTGAGATTCCCCACTATAATCACAATAACGCCTATAGGACTACCTACCAATGCATTTACGTCCTTTACAGCTATACTCACTCTACATTTAGTGTAGCCATTCCCAGATGCTTGCACGAATTACATATGTTTGTAAATTGATCTTGAGGAGCATGAGCTTTATATTAGGTACATAATACAAGTACTAACTGAATCCTGTATCCTTCAATTCGTCTTCACCTCTTTCGTTTTCTATGTGAAATCCTCTATTTATCTACAGCTACACACTACAATTCTTACTTTACCTACTATAATTTCTTTTCCGTCCCATCGGTCACAACAAATACTCGTTTCCTCTTGTACATCTCCTAAGTCTCTTTTGCCACGTCTTATTCTTACTCAGTCACTTGTTATGCTACACACACAAACCAGTTCAATCCTCGTTCATCATCAGCCTCCTTTTCATTTCAGAACACAGTCTTGTGCAATTAGATCCATTTTTGGTAGTCAAGTTCAAACTTCAAATCAACACACTACCGTAGTACAGTAGTTTATAGTGTTCATTCTCAGTAGACCCATGTCATTTGGACACACTGTTGTTTTTCATTTCATGGTTGCTTCATTCAAGTGAGCAAACAACACAGAACAAAGAAAAATACCCGTTTTCCCTGAAAAAGTCGAATTCTATTTATATTCCTTGTGCAGTTCATCGTACTGACAATAATTAGCTACTGTATTTAAAACAGCGTGACCAATTGTGTGTTGTAATTTACATAAGCATGTAAACGAAAGCTTAAATCAGGACAGTTTAATAATAACAGATTACTCGTTAAACTTCCTTCTTTGACTTTGACTACCTGAAATACACACCACACCTAATAATACATACATGCATTGCACCACTATTAGAATTGCCAACCAAATTGAGACAGACAAACGCAGACCTAAACCATAAGGTCTAAATTCATATAACGATTACACTACCCATTGTTTTTTGCCATTGTGTGAAACTGAACTTGTGCTAACGAAGTATAATATACGGATACTACCTAGTTACTAGTTGCTGTGTTAAATACAAAGTTAAGATTCGTAACTTCATAATATTATTATAGTGGCACAGTTATATCACACACAAATAGAATTATCTCCTTCTCAAGCCAAACAATCAAAAGACCCAAGCGACGAAGATCACCCATCCATCACAATAATATTATTTCTGTACATACATACCTTATTAAGAATCTTGTAAGTATAGCCTATGCTTAAATGCATGTAAAGACATAGAGTGTTCATTATAATGCAGCATTATAGCGTAGCAGTGTAAAACTGACATTAACTTTTTATTTGCTTTGTATGAATTGTTCTCCAGCAGGAGTAGGAGATACGAGCATTAATGACGAGTGTGTTTTATGAACTCAGTTTCTGTCTGTCAGAATATTTGAATTTGTGCCATCGCTGTGTGAAGATCTTTTACATAAAAGTTTAAGTTCAGCACACGCAAACAGCATGTGAACATTTTTATTTGTGTCTTACACGATTTGTGTGTTGCGTATGGAAATTCCTAATTTAGTTAAATAAACCCATAAAATTTTTCCTAACAATCAAATTCATCGAACTCTATAAATACATTTTAATAGGAATTCAGTTTTAAGTGAAATACTAAGTCCAAGTGTCTCTCTGTGTGTTTTACCCAATCCCAAGCCAACAACCAATCCCAACCACGTATAAAGGACCCAAAAGATATGAAGTTACAAAGCTGATGAAATAACGAAGCTAGGTAGGACTGTAGGACACTTAAAGGGAATTCCAATGCATTAGAGCTAGAGTGAACCTACCTAAAGGGATTTACATACGAAGAGGAGCGTTTTCATTGTCAATGACAAACACGTCCGTCAAGCCGACTCACCATCACCACACCACACCAACCTTTGAGTTTCGTATGAAAAATGGAAATTCCTTATTTGACCTCAATGACCAATCACTAAAAGGTGGAATTTCTGGGACATTATAAAGAAAGATATTTACATCTTCACCTTCTTCATTCTTCCAGCATTACACACGCAGTTGCTATTTTGTGACAAAAGCTGCAATTCCAAGTAAAAAATCATTCGTTCCGTTGTTGTCGTGTCGTGTTCACGTTTACTTATACACACTGCAAATACAACACATTAAACTCGCATTATAAAAACTACTCTGCAGAACGAATCACTGTCCACACTCACAAAACTCACCATATTAATCACATCACAACTGTCTCTACACTTTACGTCTTGCTGACACACATCAACTACTAAAAAGTACTTTACATACACATACCCTTTTCAAACGTAAGTATACACGTTGCTCTTTTACACTTGCAACTTACCGTACAATACACACACAAATATCGTCGCAAAGATTATTTCTCTGAATTCGTGAAAGAATTAGAATGGAAACAGAGTAGAGAGCTCATTGTCATTCATGATAATGTCATATTAGAATATAACATCGTTCGTTGGTTTCGTAAGTGAATAATTCCTTGTAAGACATCTATACAAGTACCTACCTACTTGCTACCTATTCCCAACGACACTGCACACACATTTACATATATAGGTACCTACTACCTTCCATACACTTACATTCATCCAAATATTATAAATATATTAAAATAGACACCTATAGATTAGATATGATTAGTGTGTCGCCTGTACTGTTGGTGTGTCTGTAGTTGCTCTTGTGAACTGTACCTGTTTGTGATAAATAAACTAAAGCAGTTCTTTGCATTTAGTCGTTTGTTGATAAACTGGAGCTATAGAATATACAAGACAGAGCGTGGAAAGAGAGGCAGCTACTTGGTTTGATTATTATTAGCATAATATTAAAGAAAGAACAAAGTCCGTATGCAAGTGAAGGGGAAGAAGGGAAACAAAAAAGAGAGCCAACAAGATGCCAACAGAAGTGGACAGCTATTATTGCAGTGTACATAGTGCAGTACTTGAATTTCGTGGTCAGCAGCTTCTACACTGAATTCAATCTTCAACTGGACTGGAATGTCCTGTTGCGTTTCTGTATCATCGTTGTAGTCTCGTAGTCGTAGTCTCCAATCCAAAAGTCAAGCCAGAGCTCTCACAGTCAGTCAGCAACTTAACATTGCCTGCAAAATCAATACCATCTGCAACACAATCTACAACCATCCATTTAACACACAGTTGTAATATACAGAGACATAAAGAGAGCGAGAGAAAATATAATCAAATCTTAAATAATCAAATCATACGTTAACAATATAGTAGAACATTACATGTAGTAGCAAAACTAATCTTCAGACGAGACACACCTGTTGATTTTATTATAGAGCGTTTCACATTACATCCTACACAAATAGTGCTTCGCACACTCAAAAGTGCAATAAATAATTCCTCAATTTTTGTGACTCAAGAAATTGTCTGATTGTGAACAGAATCCGCCAACGCAGTGCAGTGGAAAGAAAAATAATACATATCTATCATATACGATATAAAAAGTTACTTCGTTTCGTCAGCTTTACTTTTTGACTTGGTTGCTTTGCTTGGAAAAGAACCATTAAAAAATTGTCGTTTGGTTTTACAACTAGTAAAAACTATCGGAAAGGAAAATGCCACGAGCTGCAAAAGAAGGAAAAGGGCCTTTCGCACCTTCGCCGTCTCCTGTAGAGGTAAATCCACTTACATCATTAATATTCATTCCTTTACACAATACACCTTACATTCTATTCCTTTTCTTTTATCCACTTGCTAGAACTAACAGCACAACCAACACTTTGCTTTTTTTAATACACTTCATAATATATGCCCATTCGATTAGGTATTAGCAATATGTAATAATATACATATAATGTGCTAGTATTATTTTTTGCATGATTTTTTGGTAGATACAAATATGTAAAAGTATACATGTATCCGCGCCCTATGCTCACATCATTAGAGCAGTATCATTGCATTTTTGTTAAACTATAATAATATGGTTGTATTTATACCTACGTGTATAATGTAGAGTTGTTAATTTCTTACTTAGCGAAATCATTTAGTATACTAGTTGTTTCGGTTAAGAAAAAGTGAAGTAGACGAGAGACCTCCCACCTTTAAACAGAATCACTGTTTAAAATTTGTAGCAGCTAAAGTAGACATGCAGAGTCTCGCGTTGAAGTAATTAGCAATGCTGCACTATAAATACCTTATAATTATAATAGAGATACTACAGTGTAGTGTGTGCATTGTAAGTGCTGTGATGCTGTATAGTATTGTTGTACAGAAGTAGAACACAGTTTATAATAACAACAATTAGGCATGCAGCAAAATGCACATTTACAATTAGAGTTTTTCTGTATTCACTCAAACGAAACGTAATGAAAATGAATGAGCAGAGTTTTATCCCTGGCCTGGACTTGAATTCTATTGAAGACTGGCACTGTTGTTGCGTTATCTCCTCCAAGGCATGCACATTCAATATTCAATCTACAGATACTACACTACATAGGCCATGCAACAACATTCTTGCACATAATTTTCTATTTACATTTCTTTTACAGTCATTATTACCTTATTTATCTCCTACACATGCATACATTATAATATACTGCTAACACACACAATTGCTAGTAGGACTACTTGCAATTGTATACGTAGTTTCTAGTAGTATGCATAAAATAGACAGACATCAGGTATGTCAACCTTCTGACTAATAATATTTTGTTGCAAGTATATAAAATCAAACAAACCTAAACAATAACTTGTCAGAATACACTAAGGCTTGTTAACTAAATCACCATTATAACCTCACACAACTACTTCTTGCTCTTGCCTACATGCAGTAATTTACTAAACACGATAAATATGCATTTGTATGCTTTTGACAGACAACTCATATTTGTTGTGACTTAAAAATGACAGTAAAACGACAATTTACAATAATGTCTTTAGCAATACCATTATTATATTATATGTACAACAGTCAGAGATATGTGAATCTTAAAGTAGGTAATGCGAGTTCTTGCTGAGATAACTTTTGCATATTTATGTACAAAATACAATATAACAAGTGCGTACCTACTCGCATGCAATTTAATTTTATGAATATTTATCTTTCAATCATAAAGTTGTGGAACTTTGTGACTCTCTTATCGCTTAAACACCCAAGCAAGAATCGTTGGAGCATGAGCAAACAGCACAAAACTTACGATCAGTCATTTGAACATAAAAACTTGAAAATGAATAGTAATTTCGATTTTGGTGGTGTAAATATTTTTTACGGGAAAAGATAAGCCACAGACAGAGATGTAGGTTTCATTTTATTACATAGCTAATTACTAACCTTTTGAGCTTATTCTTGTAATTAACTCAGTATAAAATATAAACAAATGATAATAATATTCAAAGTGTATCTCCATTAGTAAGCTATAAACGGAAATTACACGGAATATAGGCAACGAAACGATTGGATTTAAAATGTATTCTTTTTAGCGTAAGTAGTATGTAATTGTGTATCTGTTCCGACTTGGTCACACTACATTCTACTGTCTCTCTGTTTGTGTGTGTAAATCACATTTAATTTTGCTCTCGCTTATTACATAGAAATACACACTGTATGTACTTATGTACTTTTAAACAAATGTAGACAATATTATAATTTTATAATAACAAAAGTAAATTCATGCATAGAGAATGTGTAAATAAGCTGCGGTGTAGAATAAGGCAATCTCTGAACATAATAATTTTATATGCAACCTCCCTCTCTAACTAAGCAAACCATAACTTAGCTATCCAAGTAAATAATATTACACTCTACGGTAGAGCAGTATCTAATCTGCGTCAACAAAAAACAGCATATAAAAGGGAAATGAATTTGCACATTAAAATATCACTGCCACATCAAAATTTCCACAAGGCAAGGCAAACATTAAAGCAATATCTCTCTCCTTCTCTCTGAGGCATATACGCAAAAAGTAAAAAATCAACAAAGCCAGTTCTCTCACACACAACACCGGCAAATCTCTCCTTCACACATGGTTGAGAAGACTTGAGACTTTTGCTAAAAATACGTATCTTTGCTTCATTATCGAATTAAGACTCAAAAATAGTCTTCAATGGCATCTTACACATTTATAACAATAATAATAATGTGTACTCAGCTCAACACAAGAGAAACTGATTGCTCTTTATCTTCACACTTTATCTCAAATATCAATTAAATCTGTATCTCTCTTTAAAAGATATCAGCCAAGATTAAATTCTCATAATTCAATCAAAAATTCGTTTCATGCAAATACTAATACACAACGATAAATAATTATCCTACTGTTTATACTTTAGTATGTATATAGGTACAACATGCATTGTACTATACAAACAAATACACATAAATTATTATTGCACATGCACAATATACTTAGATACATATAATGTAAATTAGACTCCTAACTAAACAGTGTTTGTTGCATTCACAAAGCAATGATCAAAATAGAGAATAGAACTCGAATTAGAATTCGTTGCGCGGAGAAGGATAATGATATCACATCATCTATCATTCTCTGTCACCAATAAAACTCCAAGTATAGAAAAAAGCTCATGGTTAGCCACATTCTTACTCTTTCCCTTAATTTGCCAAGCATTCATGTAGAGGAGTTTTTCTCTCTCCACTTAAATCATTCTTGTCAGCCTACATAATACTATTTAACTATTTTCATAAGTATACACTCCACAATTCCACACCTACTGCACCAACACAGTTTTACTACACTTACTTAGCTTTTCGCCAAATATTTATGCAGTCTACGCATATGGACGCTCAAACCCCAAGTAAATATTCGCAATGTTGATAGAAGTGCTTAGTATGCCATGATATTATAATAATACAACACTTTGCAACATTAAATCGTATTAAAAGTACACAGAGGTAGCATTACATGCATTAAGCTTGCCGAATGACAGACGTGTATTATTTACAAAATAAATATGGTTATCAAGACCAAGGTATAATCTGTAATTTCACCAAAAGTGTATACAGTATACAGCACATCTACTTAAAGTTAAGAGTAAACAATTCACACCATCATCACATTAATAGAATAACTGCATTCTTTCTTTAGTCAAACTACACTCTCAATTTATTATTTACTTACAACTACTTAGGCACATACCCCTAGTTAGAAGTTTTGACAGCGAAGTGTCAAAAGACAGGCCGAAAAATTCATAAATCTCAATTTACCTGTAAAATCAGAACAATTGTAGTGCATAAGAAAAGCTAAAATGACACCCTACAGCAATATTATGTTACCACATTGCATGTATTTCTATCCTAATAAAAGACAAAATATTTAAGTTGGTTGGAAAAACGTTATTAAATCTGTGTGAGACCGTAAGTAAGCGTAACTATAATACGTAATGTGTATCAGCAATAATAACAACAAACAATAAATACTAAAGTTACTCTGCTCAGTCAATGGACAATTGCACTGCAGGTAACTTGCATCAATCTGTATTTTCCATATGTAAAAAAACAGAATGTGTAGTATTACATCTTATATGTACAATAAGAACAACAAAGTGTCTGAAAGAGAAACGAATATAAACTGTCTCCAAACTCCAAAAGCTGCAAGGAGCAATGTAATAAGCAACAGACAAGTTATCTCAGCAGAGGTAGTCTTTTGTAGTTGGGTCATGGTTGTAAGCAAAGCACAATAATTTTCTACACACACACATACACACTACAATACAAAATACATAATATTTATACAATAAGAACACTCAAGTACTCGAACTAGAAGTATCTAGTAGTATGTACGTATATACATAGATACACAGATAATAAATTTAAATAGGTACATCATCAATACGGAACCCAGCCAATTCTCAATACCTCACAATGCATACTCTTCACACTCTTCAGTATATATTCTCTATTTCTCTACACAGCCGTTACAAAAATATTTGTGTGCATACACTCTAAACTTTTCTATGAAGGAATACTAGCTGAACTTTGGCACATAAATAACTGACTTATGTCAAAATGAAATGAATATAGGTTACCTACACAAGTAGGACTATTTCATTACATTATTCCTTTCATTTGTTTCGTTATTTTTACATGCGCTGTGTTGGAGTACATGCATAGTACTATAGTAGTGGAGTTGCATTGAGTTTGTTTATACATTCGTAAAGAATACGACGCAAATATGATTATATAAGCGGAAGAGATCGGCTTTGAGAGTATCATGTAGTCATAAATAAGTTGTAGTAGTAGTTGGATGACATGATACATGATTCGTCTCCAACTCCACCTGAAAGATTAAACTGACACGCTGTGTGATCAGTCATTCAGATTGCTCTCTTACAACCACATGGGTGATTTCTAATGATTCTCCTCGTCAGATTTACATTAAGCTCGAATTCACACACAAACTATCCAAAGCTAAATGTGCGCTATACACACACTACACTCGATTTAAATTACCTACCTATAAATAAGTGTACAATTGTTACAATGTGTAATGTACCAAGTTACTAAATTACACACTGCTCACACAACTATATTAGTTACAATAGTATCATTCATCCCTTCTTATTTTTAACAATAACATTATACGAACTTTCTTATTCACACGCATACCTATTACCTAGTAGTATATAAGTAAGCAGTGTAGGGACATTTAATTATTATCAGTTTACAGTTTCATATTATTGAACAACTGCATGTATTACGTGAGTGGATGAAATTCCATAATAATAATACTGTTATAATAATAGTAATAATACACAGAAATATTTATGTGTTACGTGTATGTGTTACAGTGTACTTATGTACAAGCAGACGACTTTTGTTTTGTACCTGAGATCTTACAATTGGAACACAAACACCTAAGAGTATAATTTTTATATTCAGAAGTGTATATGCAGTGGATGTTGTATGAGTATGACTATGAGTAGTAACCCGAAAGGCATGACAATACAAATGAAAGCACGGAAATACATAATATGTATTATAGATGTGTGGGGATACAATAAAACCTGTAGTACAGATCAGATGAAAGTCAAGAGATCAAAAGTACTACATACGACACAAACAATGTAAATAAATTACGACTCTTCATTGAGCATAAACACAATAGCGAGTCAGAGAGAGAAACAGTTTAGTATTTCGTAGCAAGAGAAGCATGCCAAAATGCCAAGTGGATGCTTAGAGTACTTAAAAGGCAGATTTATCGATTAATTGCATTCGTGTACCTGTACGAATTTATTTCTTCGATTAGGATTTTCTCTTTTTTTCGCATCATCATCACATAACATCATAGGAGCAGCAAAGCAACGCCAATTCTTCTCTCATTCATGCACCTTTTCTTCTTTCGTATTATTAATCCTACTATAACTCTCTACAACAATAACTGCATGCAGTACCTAGATACACCCATAGGATACACATGTGCTATACATTTGACCCCAAAAAACAATATACATTTGGCAAGACACAATGATATACGGGAATCACACCATAATTACTAATTACATATGCAATCAACTCACGGCTACTACTTATACTCCAACTTAAACAGCAGATACATTCATAGATCTATACCAAACAGTCCATTAGTAGCTTTTTACACGCTCAAATTGTATTTCATCAAATTCATTTATCACTCACATACATCACACTGAATCTTACTCTACAACTATAATGAATAATCACTTTCATGAAAAACTACCTTTCAAGCTCACTCTGTTCAGTCATCAATGCTTCTTTGACAACCTGAACACTATCAGCCCTGCCATTGTTTCACTTACACTTTATTTACCACTTGGCAATAGAACATCATAATTCATCCTACATCACACTTAAAACTCTAGAAATCGAAATCTTTCACTTAAACATAAAGCAATACCTGTTTCAGCACCTATATTGTCAAAATACAATACATACCTATGCACATACTTAAGATATACTTCAAAATTGATATTATAGCTGTACATGAATACATCTTTTTTAGAGCACATCATTCAATTGGTAATCAGAGCTCAGACTCAAGTATTTACAATACGATAAAAGAAATGCAATTGTCTTGTCAACTAGCTGCTTCACTTGTCGTACGTTGTCAACTCTATCTCTCTAATCAGTCTGCATCAAATCACGAAGAATTGAACAATTCTTTCACACACACAATACTACACATCATTATACGCATAGAATGCAGTTATACACACAAGTAACATTCTTTAAGTCAGTTTAATGAAATTCTATAGTACTGATATATCCACAAAGATATAGTAAATTAGTTTACAACATCTACACACGCTTAAAAATCCAATGCCCAACGCGTGTAACATAATACTATGGATGCAGCTGTAATGTCTTCTTCTTTACTTTATAATGTCTGGTTTACCTCTATATAGTTTTGTGAAATAGTAGTTGCATGCTACTATTTCAATTATGATTTCAATCATGATAGCAACTAAAGCGATAGTGCTACTGAATATTTAGTATAAACATAATTTGTTTTATGACACATAACAGACTTATAAACACAAAGATCTAACATAATATTATAAGCACGAAAAATGTAAAAAAAATTATTATTTTTATAAAAAATAGCTTACAATTAGTTTGATAGTAAATTCATTGTGTAATTTTAGTTTAAAATTTAAAACCAAAGTTTAAAATGGTACTTAAAGGTATAAGTATGCTTTGTGTAACATAAAATTATTAAGTTACATATTTTATATCACTCGAAAGCAAATAAATTACTTTCGGCAGTTCTTTTCCTGCCATATAATTACGATTATTGCCCTTTTCTATATTAGCAAATCCATTCAGATCTTAAAATGTTTTAAATAACCCAATATAAGGCAAAATATACTTCATATTTAGTACTTACTACACATTTTTAGTAAGTTATAAAAGCCAAAACTAAAGTTTTATTTCATCAAGGATTCAGTTTTAATTTAACCGTGTACATTCAAAGATTTAGATTGTATATTATGTAGTATATGTATACTAGTGTGTTTTAGGCAATATCAATATGTTTTGTGTATTAAAGAAGAGCTCTAGAGTTCCAGCATTATCTAGCTACAATTATTGCTCATATTATACATAGTATCGTACACATGTTGTATGGATGTATGATATTTTGCTCTAAGTAAAATTGCAATTTAAAAGTTAAGTCTTGTACTGAAAGGAAAAGGGAGTAAAAGTGGCCGAGAGAATTGTAAGGACTACTTGGAGTTATGTTTCAGTGTACAACTCCTACAGCATGACGTAAACATGACATGACAGACAGATACAAGTTAGTAAATCAAAAGTGATTTTCTTCTCTTAAATCTTTTCTGTGTCGCATTATCAGCATTCAACACTAACACACAGACTTAGACGGAGCAGCATCAAATCACACAGCATCAGACACATCACAAGCACAACTGTGCATAGAGCATTACTATATTCAGCTAAAACACTTACGGCTTTGACTTGCAGAAAGTAACCAACTCGCAAAATTCAAGGTAGTCACTCATGTATGTAATTCTTATTAATTCATTTCAAACGAAACGAAACCACTAAAAGTGCATGCCTTCTAATATTTAGCACTTACTTTAATTTTGTACAAACTGCCATAACCCTTAGCAAATCCTGTCATATATTATAAACCTTATAGCTATAGTCCCCTGCACTTACAGAGAAATTGTTCAGGTTGAATTAAATTTTGTACACAAACTTCTCTTTGTATAAAATTTATACATACATTGTTACATACATATCTATAGGTATGTATGTAACAATGTATGTATAAATTCTATGTAAAGTCCATACAAAGTTTAATACATCGAAATAATTTAATTGTAACCTGTACGTATAATTTTATCATATTGGTTAATCAGAGAGACTTTAATGTAATATCCCTGAGTGATATTTCAGTATTAGGTGTCATTTATGGTACAGTTAAATAAAGTCATGCATAATTGCGTGCGTCTTAAAAATTCCTTTCGTCGAAAACAAGAATAACACAGAAACTCATAGCACCCATGTACCACCACATTAAGCAATTCCTTTACGTAGGTAAAATGTAAAAACGTTAAAACAAGATTTCCAATATATTTAAAAACACTGTGTGCTACAAGTTACCGTCAATTTTAGTCATAGAGAGTTATTGCACGGTGAAGCAAAACGCAGTAAAAAGATTTGGTGTGAAATACATTGTAATAGTGTAGTGCGACCTAAATACATAATTTAGTAACTCGAGCAGACAAAAAATCCTCAAGTCGTACGTCAATCTTTGTGAACAACAGTTTTAACAATTAAATCTGCAAAATCTTGTCGTTTTGATGCAAGCGGCATCCATACATCCATTACTAATACACATACTACTATCTGTAGGTAGTAGGTACCTCTTTTAAGTTTTAACCATACTTACTTAGCTTAGTTTACTACAACACGTGTGTATTTGAGCATATAAAAGTGGTGCTATAATTACATTGCTCACTCTCATGTCTCTATCAGTGTTCTGCCCAAGTTTTACAAGTTTTAGTAATAGTGATGTAATTGTCAGACATGTTAAACTCACTCTCGCACCAAGCTCAGCTCTAAGGATCATTACCCGCACTTCCGCATTTATTTTCTGTGCTTACCTATGCCAGTTCTAAATTCACAGATCAGCTCACATGCAATGGAATGCAAATGCAACAACCCATGAATGGCATAGTAATGATATCATGTTAACTTACCCACCATTTAACCATAAGTCAGCTAAAAAGCTTCGCCCTACGTCTTCAGTCCACTCTCTTTACATTACACACACAAAACACACACCTAGTACAATCTTGTTCTTTAAATTAAATGCTCTGCCAGTATTACTATTGCCACATTAACTATTATCATTCTTATTCTTATTAAATCCCATTACCAAACCAGAAAAAGATTTTGGTAATCATAAGCCACACGCTATGTGGAGATACACAGGCAAAGCAATACAATATTGTACTGCGTTGTATACACAGTCGTATTTACGTTTAGTAAATACTAATATAAAGGTTTATTAACGTATTACATGCGATAATGGTAGCAACCCTGTTCCTGATTCCTACAGAATTTTAATTAAGTATCCTAGTCTTGAAAATTATTTCCTAACTGTTGACATCAGTCACTCACATTATGTATTCACATTTTAATGAACATCCCTCTCAGAATTCATTATTTCTGCATTGTAACATTGTTCAAACAGCTGTCTCAATGAATTCATCTAGACATTCAATTAAAATACTGTCTTATGGGTATTAGTACAATCATTATTGTCAACTCTTTGTATCAATAAAGGCTTAGCTGTAAAATCTGTATATTAAGAAGTATGACAAAATACTTGTGTACTATAGGTATAGATATGGAAATGATATTATTTATATTTACGATAGTGTTTGGTATACTTTTCTTTAGTTTGATTGTTAGTTGTTCTGACTGTGAGTCTGAATGTCTGAGTGAGACAAAACCCTTTCGCTCTTATTCCCGCAACTCATAATCACATCTCATCCATTCTCTTTACAAAAAACTGTAGCATGCCTGAGGAATACGTAAAAAATGATTATCACATCAATGTGTCTCGTATAGTCTTAAGTAATAAATTAATGACGCTAAAAATGATAAGACCCTTTATATTTCTCCGTGCTGCATACATATACTAAAGCTATAAACTATCTTGACAAACTAACCTGTCTGGCCCATTTGAGTTACACAGAACATTTACGTTTGTGTATCACATTTAAAAACTACAAACCTATACTTACTTTATATCATTGCTATTAGTACTACCAACCCACCCATAACTTTATGCCATCGACACGATTCATTTTCGATTAGCATTGCATTATAGTTATTATTTAGTATAACTACTAATATCTATATCGCAGTATCCTAAGTAAGTATTCCACACACACACAGACACAAGTAAATCCATACATGCAAATGGTCAGTAATAGTCCCAGTGGCACCAACACTGCATTATTATTTCTCAGTGCACCGCACATTTTATTATTGCTATTGCATTAGGATTTCATTATCTGAGCTAAATAGAAATTAATATTTCACACAGTTTATTTTACACGCGCCTTCTTCTTTCAAATCATCCTTATTAGTAAGTAGCCACAAGACATTGCTTGACTTGGGAATGATATCAATGAATCAATGTTACATAAATACTTACCATGCATTACTTACATACTTCACACCTATATACATTTTTTACTCAACCCAACCCATCTGTAATCTAACGGTGCAGCATCCGTTCGACTTTATAGCACAGAAAGATACTACACTAATAACACTAATCAACGTTCACACACTTCGCCAAGGCAAACCAACACAACTCAGTAATAACAATAATATTATTATTACACTTTTATATTAATCATAACTCTATACAACACTTGCACTTTTGTTGACTTACTTTTACGTGTATAAGGATAGACCTTATAATATCCTTTTGCATACCTACCTGTATTAAATACAATATTTATACTATGCATACCTTGATGAGCCGATAGTGCAAAATGTAAAAGCATTTAGCATAATGGTAGGCTTTACGTAGAGTTGATGCCGTTGTTGTGTACCCTTACTGCGACGAGAAAGACATTCATTATCTATTACGTTACAGAGTACGTGATAATGTCTAAGGGATAATGTAACTGTAGCATTATTCATTTCATTACATCATCGCCGGCAGTCAAGCAAACTTTATCCTAGCCTATATATTCTATTATCCATTCTATATACACTCCATGTAATATACATACCTAATACATTAACACAACACAACCACAATTTTGTTGCGATTTTACATTTACTTTTGTTTACTCCATTCCTACAATATACACAGAATACTTCACTCCGCACGGCACGGCTCTTATGTCTTGTTTAGCGCTGCATGAAATGCGATTACACACTTACACACTCTTTTTCATCTGTACTTCTACTCTGCCTATTTGTATTTCAATTTTCATGAAACAATAAACACCACTTTAGCAATTTTCTTTACTACCAAACCGACTTAACCCTTTACATGTAGATATACCTAGTCATTATCCTTAGCTTACATTTGTAATGCAGGCGTAAATTATAATCTACACCAATATAGTGTAGTAAAATAATTAAATAATAGATGTAATAATATTGTAGTATCTGCATGTAGTTGAATAGGTACTTGTTATGTGTTGTATTTGTATAGTTCAACCTAAAACCACGTGGGGGAGAGGAATAAAATCATAAATAGAATACTAGTTGTAGTTTACATGTAAATACAAGTTTGCATAACAAAAACAGAGATATCTCACACAGAAAAAAGCCATGCCTACCTTGTTACTAAAAAGATAGTAGGTACCTACATACAAAAAAGTATACCAATATTAATATGCTATATAAAACACAACAAAAAAACCATAACATAATAACATGGAGTAAGGGTTTAGAAGCGTGTAGTATGTAATACCCTTGTATAACATATCCCTCCAAATTAAAAATATGAAAAGATAATTGTTATTATTATTATTGTAAAAGGGGGATTTATTACCATTACTTCTATACATTCAATCAGCTTAAAAGTTTTTATACACTACACAATGTTACATATTATTATATAATTATACAATATGTACCGTGTATTACCATTTGGTTTTTTCTATCTTGTGATATGACTATACTGGTAGAATACGCAAAAGGATTTTTTCATGATTCGAGTTTTAAGCTGTAAACAAAGCACAAAAAAGGGTATAGTAATTATAGCTGACATAAACTTGGTAGTTAAGTTGCCCTAGCACATTAAAGACATTAAATGCTGTTTACTTTCGTTGCTTAACACGCTAGAGGGTTGTGTTGTGTGTAGCAGTACACTTAATGTTAGTAACTGCATATAATATAGCGTTATGATATGATGCATGGCATTCTCTGATGATGGCATGTAGAATAATAATATTCTTTCTTGAATGAAGCAAGATATACGCAAAATGCATGCATCCCTACATAAAGTGCCTAAACACTACATTCAGAAATGAGTGTAAGCTTGTAGTATTCTTACACAGCATGTATTTACCATTCTATTGGTATACAGCCACACATAGTGAACGTATCTGAGTGTACTGCATGCATTTCGCGAATCAAACAGACATGTCTCAGATTTGTATTTGTTGTAGGGTAGGCAAAGATAATGTCAGTGCTACGAGCAACGTGGTGTAGCTCGGATATAACATTATGGTGCTCTGTTGCTGTTGTAAGTGTCTTGATTTTGCACGACTCTGTCAAGCAAACTTGTTACGATCAAGGGAACCACAACCAACATAAAACTCTCAAAATATCTCACATCTATCTTTTTCATCTCACGTTCTATTCTTTCATTCTTTGCTCAAATCAAACTCATCTTTTAGCTAACTCAATGTGAGCTACCCGTGTTGTGCAAAAATTTCATTTTTTAAAGTTTTTCTACTGTTCTTACGCTTTTCAGACGTTTACACTGATATAAGTTTTTAGTGTCGATATTTTCCTCTAGTACATTTAGGTATATTATACTTCAGTTTTTTTTGTCCTTTGACGAATCTCATATTGACAAATTGTGAATCAGGATTATTTTACCGCAATTGAAATCCACTTTTTCATGAATTCACACCGTACGTGCATCCATAAGTAAGTTTAATCAATTTTCTACAATTTAAACTCACTTAGTATTGTACAGTTATTATAAGGTAAGAAGTATGGCTATAATTGTAAAAATATGGTGCAGTAGAACTGTAGATTGTTATGAGCATGCACGTAATCATGCATGTCTTGTTTAATGTTTAACGAGGATGATTCTCAAGTATTTACTATGCATTAACTTGCCCTATTATGCAATCCTCATGGTTTGGAATGCAACAATTGAAGAGTTATGCAAATATTGTGTGCAAAACAAGAAAGAGATTTTGTGTAGAATTGGCAGCAAATCATGGCACTTGAGGAAAGGTTAGAATTCTACTTATTTATTTTAATGCGAGTCTCCTCTCCACGTGTGTGTGATATGTGCAATCAAGTGTTAATATGACTCATACTAATGTTATATTATTATGTATTATTATTCTAGAGACTCAATGTTTGTGAGTTTCGTTAAATTTATTTATATGCATGTTTTGTTACAAGAAAAGACCACAGAGTAGAGTAGAGCGAGAGAGTCTCGACGTTTATCATTGACGAACACCTTGTACTTGTAGAACACAAGAAGTCGTTGATTTAAACGGAATTAACTTGATTACAAAGTGACTGTTTTGTTTACACTAGAACTATTGACGGAAAGGAAAAATATTCATTTTTCGACTTTCTGGAATATCGGCCAGTAAACAATAAGTTGCATTGAGTAGGTAGCAGTATGTGTATATTAATGTGCATACGAAGAGTGTATAGCTGTAGCAGTGTATATGCGAAACGCATAATGAAAGATTAGTTGCTACAAGTAAATTCATTGCACTTCATTGTCAAATGTTCATTATGACCTCTTTTTTACGACTGTCTCATCCCAACCTACGTCAAACTGAGCATGATTATGTTTTTATTATATTCAATTTCCTTCAAATCAAGGGTGGGTAAACCCGTTTGTGTGTCAATAAGTCACAGTCACTCTTTCAAGTCAACAAAACACTGCTCTTCTACCAACGGACGTTGCATTAAGTGCACACTCACTCCAAACAATCACCCAACTTGCCTCTCTTCATAAAAATCCTATAAAATACCAACACTACATTACTTGCTACTTCAGATTGAGTAGTACCTATGTAGTAGTGCTGTAGTAGTTGTATCTGTAGTATCTGTAGTAGTATCGACAGAAAAAACACAAAAACATCTCTCTCTCTCTCATACACAACACACATGGTTCAACTTCAACCAACTCGACAACAGTCAACAAGACCTACAGGTTACACATTACGTCTTTCATTTCAATTCAATTCAAATCCCTCTCTGATGGCAACAACAGCAAGAGGAACACCTTGGTTCCACTCTTTTACGTATTCCCTTCTTGCACTATACTCTTTTATATCAAGAATAAACATATAATTGTTATTTCCAATGCAATTCCTCTGGCTCTGCTCATACTATGACATTTTACAACATACACTCAATAATACACTTTTCATTTCTCTTATTGGCATATCACTTTATTATGTTGTCTTTTTTGCAAAGTGTGTGCACATCATCATCATCATTTCAGTGTCGTTCAATACGGCAGGAGTAGCAGAGTAGCAATTGCAGTACAAATAATTATAACGCAACATAACTCTTGACTTTGCTAACTTTAGTGTACATAATAAAACAAAGCAAGCAAACACATAATTATACCTACTTCATATTACATACGGTAGGCAGTACTATAAAAATACCAGTGTATACACATTGACAAACATTCAATTAAAACAAAGAGCTTGTAGTTTGCATTTCACACAGTTTATAAGCTATTCGTTATCTCCAAGAATTCACACACACACAATGTACACACACGACACGTGAAAATATGTATTGTGCAATTATGGCAAATATTAACTCTAAAATTAATTGTTGAAGTATTTTTACTTACAATTAGTATATTTATATTCCATACTACTTACTCAGTAATTACTCAGTAAGGGACATTCCTTAATGGTTTATGTTCATGGTATAGCCACAGAGTTTTATCAATTAACTATTCCTATGCATACAAAATATTGTTTATAAAGGTATGCAATAAAATGTATTATGGTTTGATGAAGAAGGGCAAAGAGACATTATAAGATGAGTGGCAACAATAATTAATATACAAATTAGTTTTGCATTAGTATTCTAGCCCTTACAAGTCTTCTTGATTACAACTCATCTCATCATAACCATCTTATAAAGTAATTTACATTTTTAACAATTGCAGAAGGTTTGTCTCTTCTAGAAATTCCTTACTAGGCAGAGAGTCGCAGAGTCCTTTATTGTAAACAAACAAACAATGCATGAGTCCAAGGAGTCGTGCCCTCACACGATCCAGAGAATTTTTCCTCTTGGTTTGATCCACTACAAAATTAATATTCACTTTAATGTTATACTCGTAATGTATGCACTTCTATAAGATATATACCATAATAATCTTGACATACCTACTTACATAATAGATGCACATAATATCTCTTATGTATGTGTATCCTAGAGATATTTACCTAATATTTAAATTAGGCAATTTGGCCTGGCCAACGAGTGCGTTGCTAAATTCATAATCATAATCATCCATTAGCCAAAAGACAACAGGCGAGGAGAATCCAACCATTATTGTCATCATCCCAGTAATGAATGAGTCAATTGTCTTCCCCAATCCTCACCAACTATGAAGAAATCCTAATACTTAACAACACGTATTGAAGTCTTATGTACATACATTACAATTACAAACACAATATAAGACATATACCTTCTCGGAGCGTCTGGCAGGGGACACACGTTTGCATTCATTAAATCAGAATAAAGCTGTATGGATGAACAGCACAGGTACAATACAAATTGAATGGGCACATGAATTAAATAGAGTAGTAATTGCAATGGTAAATAGTCGTAAATTTTGTGTAGGTAGGTAGGTTGGGTTTTAGGTAGAGACTTTAATAGAAATAGTAATATACAGGCCAGTGTGTAGTCTATAGAGACAGATGAGTGTTGTACTTTTGTACTACTAATATCACTTGTGATTTGTAATACAACCCAAAAGTCAAAGTATAATAAATAAAGTATCAGAGCAGAGTAACAGAAAGAGAGAGAGAGATTATTATACTCCCTTCTTGTTTTGTGCACACAATCAGAAACACACACCACACACACGAGAGTTGTTGTGTGTAAAAGTCTTTGTTGCGGTAATTCATTAGAGTTTGTCGTTTATAGGACGAATTAATTCTGATATTGGTATAGGAATTTCAACAGTACACTGTGCCAAGTTATGAGCTTGAGGAGCTACCTGTTGCGGCTCTTGTGACGAAATCAGTGAAAACTTGTCACCTTTAATTTTCCTTTTGGCTAAGCTCTTAAATCTCTTCCAATCCATCCAAGTAAGTCGAATCAAATCAGGTCTTTCAAAAACATTATTACTGCAAGAGACAAAACAATAAACAACCCACCTTCTGTGTGTGTGTCTCATGTACTAGGTATGTACAGTGGCAGTTGATGTTACAATACAAATACGAAATGTCTTCGAACAAAACAATTTTCTTGTTCGAGTCGAGTTGTGCACTTCTACTATTACACTCACACTACGAACTACAACTTCTTTTATAAACGACACAATACCAACATTTCACTCTCTTGTAGATTATTATTGCAATGTGCAAGCTGCATGTGAATTCTTTAAGGTTCTGAAAGTCTCATGGGTATGAGACTCATTGAGATGCTTAAAGAACAAATCTCCTTTTTGCATTAGAATCACAAAGATTTTGAGCTTCAACAGACAGGTATAGTTACAAAAACGCAGGTGGCTGAAATCAAATTACTTTTGCTTTACCTTAAACATACATCAAGTTGATATTTAATTACTGAAACCCATTCTCTGTGTATTATTCTGCATTACTATTGTTTTTGAGAATTGCTGTGTTTTCAGTCTCAATGAATTCAAGTGACTTGCTAGTTGCTGGTGTTGATATTTTTACTACATTATCATTTTCTAAAAGCAATTGTTTAGGACAACCTAATTTTCTTTAAACTCTGTTCACTTTCAGTGATTTAGTTTAGAAGTGTAAATACAAAATTGCATTAAATTGTTGAATACTCATAGAACAATAATAAGTGCAATTGCCAAGTTGATAATTCACACACCTATACTCGCTACATGTTCACAATTTTAGTGTTATGTATTGTGAATATATGGTATAGTCAACCCTGAGATATAAGTTTTTACATGAAAGTACAGAATGCTACAAAGAATCTTCAAAACAAATGAAAAGTGAACGCAAGTGATTTGTCGCATCAGTGAATTGTAATTGTACTAATTGCAAATTTCATTATTGTACCTAGTTTATGGTTTTAGCAAATACCTAAAGCAATTGTGCCCAGAAAACACATCTTGTATTGTCACAACTTCTAGTTCCCAAAGAGCTGTTACGATAATCCAGATTCTTTAATTCACACCTTTAGTTAAATGATTCTGCATTGTCATTTTGCTCCTTAACTGTTCAAAATATATTTCGACATCATTTTCAGCTTGTACTGAATGTATATTAGGAAGAAATAGGAATCATTAGTTCATGTAGTTTGTAAGAAGTCTCGTTTAAAGATCTTGGTCTTCGGATAAAGATGACTACATTTCTAACTTGTGCTTATCATTTGCCTCTTTTTCAGAACGGTGATTCAGAGGAGAGTGAATATCGAGGAAAATCAAAGCAATCTAAAAGTTCTCGCGACCGAGTTCGAGACACAATTTGGACAGTTCCTGAGCCGGAAAAGCCTAAAAAGTCAAAACAGCCTTTGAAAAAGTCTAAAAAACCTTCCAAAGAATTAACTGAGCAAGAAGAAGCAGAAAATCAACTTTACGAAAGCGCTTTACAGAACTGGACTCTTCCTCGGGTTGAATTGTGGTGTCGGGATCCAAAGTGTAAATTCAATTTAGAATTGTGGGGTGATCATCCTGAATATCATCCTCATCAAATCAACCAACATCCCCATCTTAGGCAAAATTCTCCCGCACTTCATAATTCTCTACCGCACGGCCACAACGACTGGAGTCAGATTCCAGGGGGTCCTCCTGGAACCTTAGATACCCATCTTATTCACAGACATCAGCAACCTATTCATACACACTATCCCTCGTCAAAAGGCTCTTCCAAAAATTCAGGACCGATGATGCCGTCGAACAAAGGTTCGAGTCAAAATGTGGGTGGAGGCTCCAGTGGAAATATGCACATGAATATGAGCCTGAACCTAAACTCCAGTAATATCACCAGCAGTAGCAATAAAAAAGAAAAAGAAGGTCCGATGATGAACACCGCCGACAGCCCACATCCTCATCATATTTCTGCCGCGGATAAAATGATTGCAAAAACTGCATCTACTAGTGACATTATCACAATCAGCAATTCAGGCATTCCTTCGAAAACCACGGGAGACAACACAAATACGGGAAGCAGCATTAACAGTACCAGATCCGGTGCTACAACAGAATTAAGTTCTACTTCCACCACATCCACAACAACTACGGGATTTGAGTCCGGATCGGGTTCTTCAAATACGAAATCAGAGTCTCTGACACGTAGTGAAAGACTTTCCATGATTTACGCTCCTGGAAACACTTACGCATCTCTTCCTTACGTACAGGTAAATTCAGATTTGCTTTTTCAGTTTTTTACTGAGAATTTATGTATTTTTAATACTAATTATTCTTTTAATTAAATCTCTCACCATTAATTTCAACATTTTTCACACTTGCATAGAGACATAAAAAAGGTTTGGTAAATATTCTCTATACAACTTTTTATACTGTTCTCTAGGCCTAGGTAATCATAACAATTTATTTTTATTGATTTAATCTATAATATACCTGAATCCACATTGACACCGTGCCATAATATGTGTACATGCCATATGCATGCAGGTGTTGTTTTTTGTTATCCACCTACGCAGTAACAGTAACTTGAAAAATAGAACGTGTCATGTCACAGTCATGCAGTAGCAAGAAATGTAAAATATGGTCTTGCAGTCTTTAGAATAGAATATATTTTATTCTTAGTGTATACCTACATAACAAATTAATACAGAGATACATTTTCTTCTGCTGTATGCACTTAATAGATTTTCTCATCTAACTAAACCTTCGTATTTGATTGCATTAGATAATTAGGGATAAATAATCCTCTGTATAAATTCCCATCATAAGAAATAGTTGTTGAAACGTAACTTCCGTGATACTGACTTAATAAACAACAATGCTTGTTGTGTAAAGGATTCAAAGCAGAGTTAACACATAGCGAGTGAACTCTCCCACACACAAGCAATGAAATATAAATGCAAATGGCTGACTGACATGTTGGGATCGTGAGTTTGAGAGCTATCAGGGTACCCCGTTTTTCTAAACTTGGCATATTTCTCACAGTTGAAACTTGAAACTTTATTATAACTCCTATTAGGTCTATTATTACTGTGGTATTATTCTAAACAAGTATTTTTTATTACATTTCTGCTAAGAGCAACTACAAGAACCAAGGTATTCCTTTTAATTTTAAGAATACGCCGACTTTCCTCATACACCACAACAGCACAAGGGAAAAATAAAAATTCTCACTCACAATCAGTATATACACTCGTTCGCTATTTAACACAGTTCGTTTTGGCGTACGCCATAATTCTACAGCATTATATTACAGAAATAGAATACATTTAGTGCAAAAGCGATTGTTTACAAGTGTGTAATCCGTTACATACGTAGAATATATACATAGTGCAGGTTAACTAACAATGGTAATTAGCATAATTGTGTCTCACTCACGATTTTAACTTTATGCAACGAACTGTATGTGTGACAAAAGAATTTCACACACTGCACAGATTAAAACTCATCGTAAATTGTAAATTAATTATTGCATGGTACAGTACTGTCTTGTCCCTTAACTATTATACAACATTAATATATCTCTAGAATAATTATTGCTTTAGGCAAAGTTTTATGTACTTTTTATATAAGTGGATTTAATATAGGGAATAGGGAGGGATGGTTAATGGAAAAGGTAAAATTTATGACGGTCTTAAAAATACTAATACATCTATTGGATATACTTATGAAATAGTTCTTATACTGAAGTCTGAATTAACTACAGTCATCGATTTTTATCTGGATAAGTTTTAAGAATATTATTCTGTAATAAATATATAATTAAAAACGAGTAAAGAGCAATTCTCATTACTGTCAGTTAACTGCAAGGTCTTTCTCAACAACTTACGCTTAAGAACATCACTCTCATTACTGCAGAAGAATTCTAATAGAATATTATTTCACATTACATAAGCTAATCAACCTTTACTCTGCATTGCACTCTTCAACTTTACAGATACCTCAAGGTTATAAATAAGTTGATGAGTCTTTGTAATAAATAAATACATTCAAAATTGTTCATAATATACTAATACGAATTTTGTATGCTATGTTTCAGCAGAATGCAACGAATCCATTTTGCCCCAGTTGTAACGGAGTCGTCCCATTGAACCATCTGGAACCCATACAGGAAGTTGCACCTCTGAAGGCCGAGAATGGATTTTGGAATTTCAATCAGTTTAACCATCCTCATCCTCTTCAACGTGATCATTCTTTTCATTCTTTTGGTAATAAACAGCTTTAGAACTAAAAAAAATTATGCGACAAATCAAAAATAAATCAAAAATTATGATTGTGTGTATTTTCTTAACTAATAGGTGGATTCACACTTAATGGACAATACAATACTCAGGTTAAGAAACACAAGATGGTAAAATTTTGCTCCAGTCACAAAATCGCCCTCGTAGTATCAACATTCTCTCTAATAGTTACCATTGGATTAGTCATCACTTTACTACTAATGAAAAGTACGTTTATGAAATGCTTAATTTTTCAAATTTTGAAAATATGGTAGATATGAGATTTATGTTGAATTTTTGAAATTTCAGAAAAAGGAATGATGGAAACTTAAAAGACTATTCTACCGATCGAGATTCGTTTTTCCATTCGCCAGCAGAACTTTATATATACGCCTTCTTATAGACTGACTGAATTTATTATTCAAGCAAACAAAATTATTTTCTGTATCCTTTCTATGCACAAATAGTAATATGTTCAAAATGAAAGCTACCATTTATAACGTTATTGTAATAGCTACAAAGTTAGACTTCGCAACTTCAATATTATGTAGCATAGGGTACTAGACTCAATATGATATTTGTATCTAATTAATTACTCGAGGTACTCACGTATTTCTCTGACTGACTGATTGAATTTTTCAATTAAATTGTTACAAGAGTACATTAACTTTTCTCCAGTTTGATTTTAGGTGCTACGCTAAATGTTAGAAAAGCTTTATTTTTAGACATCTCCACACTTTATATTGTAAATTAAAAAATGGTATGTAAGTAGATAAGAATTCATTTGTGTAATTACAGTGAAAAATAGTTAAGTGTATACTGTAAGTGTTCAATGAATCAAACTTTTAACTAATTAGGGAGGTATACAACAGCAATGTTATTTTGTAGGTTAATTCTATATTCATACATTAATACATTTTAAGTTTAACTTATTTCCTCCACACACTATCGACATTGCGCTGTTAAAAAACTTGCACTACCATTTTTATGACATTATAATATTATTCATCCTGCACTCTTTTTACGAATTACTATAATAATGTACTACAGGATACAAAATACAATTTTATTAGCATTCACGCGTTTGTACCAAATTCAAATTAGTGAAATCATTTATAATGCAATAAAAGAGAGATACATTTCTGTATAAAACCCTAACTCACATTTTATTGCGCCCATTTATTCTAGCTTATTTAAATCTTAATGAATCCTATGCATCTACAACCTCAACTTTAAAAGCTTGTATGATACCTACATACATGTAATTTTATTGGCCTGGGAGTCTGGAATACCCAGGTAGACAGAATAATGAGACTATTACTCATTATTATTATTACTCATTTTTAGAACACTCATCTCATCACCATCAAAACTCGAAGTAGTCTTCTGAATTTTTCAAAACAGAAAGGTATAGTTTCTTTTGAACCTTATCAACCTGTGAGATGACTTCGATTTCCTAGGCTATTATTATTAGCATCTACTTATTTTCAATTTTATTTCTATTACATATAATTATATTACATGTATTCATTGTCGTCTCTGCTTTCAGGTAGAGGTACATTGGTATAAATAAAGTCTATGCAACCTATGCGTCGCATAGAGGCCCCCACGATTTAGGGGCCCCCAATCATAGAAATATTGAATAAAAAGAGATTATTTCATCGAAAAAAATTGAACTACGCGTGAATTTCAAGTATTTTACATTGATTTTGGTTCAAAAAGCTTTTCTTGCATAGGGGCCACCAATTTATAGTTACTCCAGTGCACTGCGCACTGTTACATACACCTTGCAGTGTAGGCACTTTAATTATGAAATCTATGCAAGCATTTCATGTTTTATTTTCTATGTATGTATACCAGTACTTATATAAAATAATATTATGGATTTACAATGTATCTTATCTTGTCTGTTTTTATATTCCAAAATTAATATCATTCTCAACAGCTATATATTACAGTAAAGCGAGTAAGGTACGCTTCAAGTACTATTTAATTCACTGTTTTTAAACAGCAAGTTGCAATGATACAAATAGCATTATTGCCTGTATTAATATTACCTTCTTTACACATTATTTGCTTTATTCATGAGAAAGCTAATCCCATTCTACAGCTAGATAACAGAAAGTCGACTTTGTATTGAATCATAGACACATCATAACGATTTTCTCATTTAATTACGATGAGCTGTAAAAAATTCATATTACTCATATGAATAACCGGGCCAACTCACTTGGTTTGGACCTAATTCAAAGCGCTGCTGTATGCACTCAATTGTCAATTGTACCTTATATTCGAATTTTGTTAAACCATTAAATTAATTTATGTAAAAAACCTGGCTGTGCACCCCCCCCCCCCAGCTTACGTTCCTGGGTACGTGCCTGATGAAATTAACCTCAAAATGAAATTATAAACAGATAAATTGCTTTCTATTTTATTGCATTTTATTGCATTATGACAATTAGATATTTAATCGACTATTTTCAACTCTCTACATAGAGATTTATTCAAGACCAAAAATTAAATCAACTCTATAATGGTTGTATTGTTTTTGAAAATATATAATTTTTCTTTTGAGTCTGTTACATTCTGTATTTTGCATGTAATTCAACGTCAGCTTTACTGCAACTTTTCGACCTGACATACTGACGCATAAATATTCTAATGTATAACACAGTTTAGAAATAAGTCAGTTGTGCATGTTTCACATTATTTAAATTACTATTGTCATGTTATTTACAGATGGTACGTATAAAGTTAAAATTAAATAAGGTTAATGAGTATAAGGGCTGAGTAGTCTTTTCTTACTGCATACTGTATACCATAGTATTCTTTACCTATGTCAATCTATTATTCTTTTTTGTATACCAATTATACAATGATGGTCTCTTGGTAACACTATTAGAGCTATGCCAAGAGCTATGCAAAGAACCTAGAATAAAAACATACTGGGCTAAGGGCTATGTATTTATATTCAGAGATACTGTCTTTTATTACATCTTGTAGACCATAATTTGTAATGCATCTAAAGAAATGTACTTATGTGTTTGAAAAGTTTGAAATATTAGCTACGAAAGATGAATATTAACGACAGTAGGTTCCTGTCTAATTCTCAGCCGAATCCAAATTTTAGTTACTGGAGGTCATGGCCTGGCTTATTCAAAATTGCAGAACTAGGTTTTGGATTTGTTTCCCTTATCTGCTCCATCCACTCCCTTGCAGTTACTGAGGTGCATGAAAAAGATCTTATAAAATGCCCCCAAAACAATTTAATGGACAAAGATGGCACATTTTTGCAAATGTTGGAGTTGGACAGAACGATTTACATAAACCATTACAATGATATAGATATTCCCGACCAACCCCCTGTAGCACAATGTTTCGGAAGCCTTCTTCAGTATGAAACTAAAGGAACCCGCATGAAGGTCGGTTATTGGTGCGCTGTGTGCGTTTTCACATGGATGGTTAGTTTTTACGTTTCATGGAAGCAATCAGGAAACATTTTTTTCGTTTACACACACATCACAGCCCTCAGGTTTTACTATGGAATGATTTTCGTCGGAATTCATATTGCGTCCATATGTGGAGTTTTTAACCATGTTTACTATTGGTTATTGTACGATATCGTTTTGCCACATTCAATATCTATCGTCGTAGGATCAACTTGTTCAGAGATTAATGCCATTATTCATGCTTTTTCCTTTCACTGGAACCATTTCCATAGAATGCCATGAAGAAGAGAAGAGAATTCACATTTTTTACTAGTAATATTATTTTATGATCAAACACGAAGAAATTGTTACAAAAATTGTATTAGTTACTTACAAACAAATAAAATAACAATTTTAATGAAATAGATGAATGAGCAGTTAATTGAAGTTTGTAAATATAGTATGACAACAAAAAAGTATAGAAATGAAATTCTTCTTTATTGTACGAGCGATTGTCAAGATTTTATTTCTAATTTAGATCATTTACAGTCTTCATTTAATTAAAGCACAACATTGAAAGTCTGTAAACACTTTAAACCTAAGCTCTATTTACTTTTATATAATAATATTATTGTCGAAAGTTGGATGTTACACGCTTAGGTGGTTGATTGCATTTTACTAGCACTCTTTACGTTTTAATGATAACAGCTTGTTTTAATGAAGTTTATTACATAGTAATTCGTTATCTGCATACGTTTCTTCTAAAATAGCGATTTAGTAAGGTATAAATATTTCAAGTCAAAACTTCAAACCGAATTCACATTTAAATCCCATTAGTTGGAGAAATCTTTCTTTACTACTTACTTTCAGTACATAAATATTCAAACTTTCTGACCTTTCATTTTAAAAATTCTTACGATTTTTTCTCTGCAATGGACAATTAATTTGAATGTATATAATAAGGCACATATTATCACCATTCACAAATCAGTGGTTGGATTTGCACTTGAATTGCATTAAATGGACTTAACTTGTATAGTTCCATCGTAAGATTTCTTTCGGTACATTATTTGTAAGAGTTCACCTTAATAATACATACATCATAGATCAATTTAACTTTCACTAAAATATAATTTTACTTTAGTAGTTGCCGTTCGTTTATCTATAAGTATAGTTAGTTCTATTTTCACTGGCATTGTATAAGATTGATTGTTGGATCGAGTACACAAAACACACTAGTGTTTTCAAGTCATGGAGTGTATAATTCTAACAATTTAATTCTTTAAGGACAAACTGACACTTATCGGATGTCTATCTCGGATATAAATCGCGAAATAAATTAAAATATTTGGGAAAAGCCTTTCCATCTCATATGTGGGCGTAATTTTTGTTGTAATATTATTATTACAAATCTCGAGGCAACAAACAAATAATATGCGATGCCCTTCCCTATTCGAAATCATCTAATGTACAACCTAGTGTTAATACACATACAACAATATTCTGTCACTTTGACAAAAGCTATTTGCAATTTAATGCAAAATAGCAATTTGGGACACATAGATTAGTAACCAAAGTTAGCAAAGCTAAAATATCTAGCAAGTGGCTAGTAGTCTCTATTATATCCACAGACTATAATATAATACTAAACTGTACACTTGTTATTATTTGCTAAGAGCTACTCAGTTTGCTGTTAAAATTTCTACCACAATTTGGCCTAATACATTTAGAGTATAAACTAGTACGAACATAAATTACAAAACCGAATGTATATATTTTCCCATAATTATGAGCTGTTACTTTGTTATTGAAGAGTTGTGATGATAATGATGACTTGATAAAACATGAAACTTATTGAAACACAATCGACTAGGATAATCCAAACAGTTTGACTGCATTATACGTCGTGGCCATTGCAACTTCCTCTGGAGGCTTATTCATCAGGGCCGATATCATTTCCACCGTAGCTGGTAAAGAACATGGCTCGTTCCGTTGAAATGTACAATGACGATTCAAGTAATTTAATGACCTGCAAAAATCAATTCAAATCATTACATACATCCACCAACCTACCTAAGTACGCAATTGTACGGTATATAGTACAATGCCTTTCCAATTCTATTAACCATTATATTATGCGTCATGACCGTAATGTTGTTTTTAAATTAAGTAAAGATACTATTACATTATCATAATTCAACTTTTCAAGGACTAGTTACCTTGCAGAGATGACTTGTTTAAGATCTGCCGTTAGTTTTGCCGAGCGAGTATTTGGATACATAAAAGGAGCATCTGTTTCGACTAGAAGTCTGTCCAATGGGATGATATTATCAGTTAATATTTTACGAACGCCATCTTCGCTTTTATCTTTCCAAACGTAGCCTATAAATAGATTATTACTTACATTAATGTCAATTTTACGAATCTCAGAGTGGTAAAATAACCTAGCACATAATAATGTATATCTCAATGTCAAGCTAACTATAAATTGTAAGTATAAGGAAGGAAGAAATAAAATATTTTAAGATTCTAATCATTAATACTGTATTTGATTACCTGTTAATCCAATATAAAGTCCCATTTTGAGGTAAGCTTGAGCATGAGCCACGGTGCCAGTGAAACAATGTAGAACCGACTGAGGAAGTCGATCTTCATACTTTTTTAAAACACTGACCATTTCATCGTGAGCATCGCGCTCGTGAAGGAAAAGTGGTTTCTTTAGTCTACAAGCCATCTCCACCTGTTTTTCAAAAACTTCTAACTGAATTTCCGGTGGAGAAAAATTTCTGTTAAAATCTAAGCCACATTCTCCTAGAGCTACGCATTCTGGGTTTGAGCACAACGATTCGATTTCTTCTGCGGAGGTTTCATCAAATGTTTTTGCATCATGAGGATGAATACCTTCAAAATAAACAACGTGAAATGAAATTAATTTAATTCACATCACATACAAATGAAGTTTTAAATCATTGCTATCTGATCATTACCGGCAGTCGAAAAACAGTCCATTGGAAAGAGGCGTGTCAGTCTCAAAGCTTCTTTGCTCACTGCAATATTAGTTCCTGTGACCATAATTTTCTGAACTCCTGCTTCCTTAGCTCTCTGAACAACCGAGTCCACATCTCGCGAGAATTTTTTATTCGTCAAATTAGCTCCAATGTCAACTAAAATATAACTGTCAGAAAAATCTCGATTGATTCCCCCTCTTGAGCTGTCGCCAACTGTAGCTGCCATCGTTGACCTTAATTAAGTAAAATGAGCAATTAGATATTAATTTATTAATCTTTACGATGACAAGCACAGCACGAGTGTGCTAACACGCAGAACTCTATACACTGTCTACAAACGTCATTTATACACAGGGAGTAGTAATAGTGCACGAAATATCTATATAATAGTTTTCTGTGCTTAATGTTATGTCATTTATAATTGTTATTACATCATGGCAAAGTATACAAATGTAATAAAATATTTGTATCACTAACGAACTTACCTTTTACGTAGATTTTGATTAGTTGATTGATATTTATAGGATTTGAATTGTAATTGCAGCTGATGAGCTTTCGTTGATTTAGACAGACTGGTGGAGTCGTGCACTAATCGACGGTAACTGATTGTGAGCACTCCTACAAAGTTAATAATTTGCTGTGGGAGTGAATTCATGAGCTGAACAATAAGGTGATGATGATTATATGTAGTTTGACTTTACACGGCTCATCCCTTTCAAGCAAAACATTGCAATGCAATGCATTTTACATGGGATGGATTATGATCATTCAAGTTTCAAGCCATTCTATCTGCATCTGACTGAAACGTGAAAGGAGAGATGGCTTCTTATCTATTTGTGCTACCATTCTAATGTGCTTCTACAGTTAAAGAAAGATATTATACTACACAATGATGTGCATTTAAAAGGTATGGACTTAAATACCAACCCAAATACCATACCTAATAAAAGTATTTTATTAACTCTACCCTAAAAGTGACCTACAACTCCCATAAAGGATGTTTACGCAGACACACTCATTTTTAAGCTATGTTGTGTAACTACTGGAATGTAAAATGTCTTAAGATAATTCAAAAAGTAGATAGTCTCATTTAATAATAAAAATTGTACTTTTATGTTTGATGATACAGCGTACTAGTGGATTTTATTTTTATAATCCTGTACATGAAAGATGAACTTATTGTTAATGTATATTATTACAATGTTCAGCTTTGTAGGTCGAAAATCAAGGCAACTGAGCCGTAAATATTTACATTTACATCGGCTAAATACTTAAATTAATTTCCAAACATTCATTGATCCATTCAAATCAAATACATTTAATTGTCAATACAGTTAACCATATAACTTATGTGAAGTTCATATAATATGTTATGAACGTTGTTTGTGGTATTATTTAGGGATTTTTAAATTAAAATATTTAAACTAATATTAGATTTGAAAAATTCTATATCTCAGATATTTACAAAGTTGCGTACAAAAATGGTAGCTGTTTGTGTAGACATTAGTAACAAACGGCAATTGGTCGCTATTATATTATAAATACGAATGCATTACCGTTTGCCATACGTCAGTGTCATATCCGAGCACACGCTCATGCACATTACCTTTACAATACAAATAATCAGATACAACTAACTTATAGTGAACTGTAGATTTATAAGTGAAGTGAAGGCCTAATCTTACTTGGGGTCATCAATACAAGCAGTTGCCAAATCAGTCATTTTAGGATATTTCACTTTCTTCTTATCCAATTCTTCTTGAGCCCATAAAATAAACTTGAGGAGGTACGCCAATTTTGAAACGGACGATTCTTGGTTTTCCATCCCTAAAAATGCTGTGTTTAATTCACTAGCAACTTTCTGTCGATGTGAAATTGCTAAAAGGTCTCCGAATGGGGAACGCTCTGGATCTTCAAATGCTAACAGGGCTAATGTCCTGAAATTATGAATGCGATACTTTACATGACATACCAACATCATTGAAAAAAGTTTAAAAAGTATGAAATAATTGTCGTTAGAAAACCAACCTTTCAAGTTCTTCTAAAACTGAAGAATTTTCTTCGCCTTGATCAGCCAAATTTTCTTGTGCAAATTTAAGTGCACCGTCCACATTCTTTTGTCGAATCAATTCAATAAGATGTTGTTGTTGCAGGTGAAAGAAGAGATAGCGATTATCGTCTAAGAGGGAGGGCTGATAATCATTTATCATTTGTACTGCGTCTTGAATTTCTCCTTCCTGAATTGATTCTAATATTTTTATTCTTTGATCTAAGGTTTTAAGATCGATTCCAGGCTCCGTTCCAGATTCTAACTGAAATTTCTCTGCAGCATCCTTGAATCCTTCGGTTACTAAATAATTCATAATTAATTTATTGACTTCTGATCTTGGAATCTGAACATCATCCATTCTTTCCATCCACTTGTCTTTTGACGTCATAGCTTCCTCCCTTATTGGTTTCGGTTCGCTAGTACTTGACATTCCCCAACTTGCTCCTAGAATTAAAAAAAAACAATCGATAATGAATTTATAATGAAATTGTAAATAGTAAATGAAGTAAGTAACATCTTTATTTTTTAGATAACTTCAGGTAAAAATGCATTGCAAATAGCATAGCCAACAATTCAGAAACCTGGTACTTATGTATCCTGCTTATGTCTATTTTTAATCAATCAATAAAACTGATTTATGGGTCGTTTTTGTCATTTGTAAGAGAACATTATAGACTTATTTAGACTAATTTACAAAACCCAAAAATGACAAACCAGAGTAGGCGAACTGCGAAGAAGGTTGTAGTTAAAACGAGTTCAATGAATAGCGTAAATTACTTTATTTTGTAATCTCTATACATTCAACGTTAAATTGACAAACTAACTACAAATAATTAAATATTTCCAGCTTAGACATTTGGAATTGACCCTTGTATTATACAGCAAATTGCAATTATCTGTGTATTTAATTTATGTTGATTTCTTTATCTGTGATCTGTGACGGGAACAACTGCACAAAAACAAAAGGATTCGTCTTCTCTATGTGTATCTGTATTCTGTATGTTATGTATGTGCTCTTCAATCCAAGTAGCTGCAAAGACGAAACTTAAATAACCGCCCTGGTTGATTGCAGAAAATCATCAGGTGCTTCAGCAGCCAAACAAACATTGCTCTTCTTGTTTCATGTAAAGCTATGAATTCTGATGAATTCTTTTTTTTCATCATCTCATCTTCATCCATCCACCACATCAGCTAAGCAGTTTATAATTGTTTGCCAAAATGGACCATTTGGAATATATTTTAATTATAATATTACAGGAACACAAAATTTTGATGAATGTAAATATTATTTTATGTATCAAGTTGCATAGTTTAACAAAAACTACAATTAGTGAAAAGATTCCATAATTGAGGATAATTATGTTAGCGAAAATGAATAAATAAATTCACTGTTGGGTGTTTCTCTTTCTGGGTGGTCAAAGGATTTTAAATTAATCATTATCTTCACATTGATCAACAAATTACCTGGTAGTTATAGATAGATTTGTATTTTTGGTAGCTGGTGAAATAGCTACTACTGCTTATCATTAAAACATCTGAAAATTAAATTGTTTTAAAAATGTAATATAAATCATTCTTTTGTTAATTCTTTTGTTTATTGTCCCTATCTATTAATATGTGATAGATATAGTAAAATTATCTAGTGTATGTTTCAAAAATCTGTGTGACCCTGTGCCCCCCATGCCTAGTTACGGCCATGGTTTGAATGCATTTCTTAAGGGTTTGTATATACGTAGATATGCGCTAACTGAGGCTTGCTTGAAATATGTGGGAGTAAATGGCAATAATTTTTGGAAAGACAAGGCTTCAATCCAGGGCACTTGGAAGAGATCATTTAAATTTTCGAAATTTTAATGGCAGTAATTTCATTTTTAAAAGAGTGGGGAAATACATGTAGAATGTATAAATCGATGTTTTACAGCAACATATATGATCAAAAGAGCAAAAATTGCTTCCAAGTGCGCTACAGAATCTTCTCCTCTTTTTTATGAACTCTTTCACAATTTTTGAAACTTTTTCACAATTGAGTTCTCGTCGCACAAAGAATTGTAGGCATGGGATATTATATAAATGGGATATTATGAGACATAGAGTAAAATGATAGAAAATGGTATGTTAAAACGGTTAAAACACAGTGAGTATGGGACAATGAGAATATTTCCAATTTGGAAGGTGTACACTCAGCCTTAATAATAATGCGACAAATAAGGCCAAGGCAATAAGGCTCTTCGGTCTTGTATCGGTATACATATCATATACCAAGTCTACACATTCTAAGCTTCAAGAATCTGTTTTTAATATATATACTCAGTGCACAAATGCGAAAAGAGCGAAGGCTTTTTATCTTTTTTTGTAGGCTCTTTTAACATGCATTTTTTAACTTCTGTGATCCTAATATTAATATAGATACTCATGCTCACTTAAAAAGATCGTATTTGATGAAAACGAAATGCCTTTGAATGAAACGTGACAAAATACGAAGATTTAAATATCATAAGTAGAGATGTATGTATGTATATTATATGGATTCCGGATTCGTAATTCGTTGGTGTTGATCGATTTCTGTAGGGTTTTACACATTTAAATGTTTTCTTATAGAAATTGTACAGCATAATCGACTATGTCAACATTAAATACATACGTTTACATATATAAAAGTTAACATTAAATGTGATTGTAAAAAAGCTTGTACTTGCGTACAAATCTGTATGCTGTATGCAAAGAAATGTGAGTTCTATTATTTCCCTGTACGCTATATGAATTGTAATGAGTGTGTTATTGTATGGTGTATTTAAGTGGGTAGCTTTTAAAGTACCTAGTAGTTTTGTTGTAGTTGTACATGAGAACAAGAGAGTAAAGGTGGAGATTAAAATTATGTGTGGGTCTCTTGTCTTTATCCGCATCATCTTGTTGAGTTTCGACGTGAATTTCAGATGAGCAGATGAGGCGAACCCAGATAAGTTTCAGAATTTCCAGATCTCATAATGCTGCTGAAAGGTTGCATATCTCAAACATACAAAAGTATTGAGTATTCGGTATTCCCTTCCCAGCGGAACATCGTGTATTGTATACCTATCTCAGTTGTTGCAGAGATATCGTCCTATGCTCTGCTGCTGGTGATATTACACCATGAACAAAAAGAATCCTCTGCAATAAGATTTCATACGTATTTTCTTATTTATTTTATTACTACAGATACAGGCGACTGTGATCAATGCAGTTGTAGTTGTACTTGTTCTTAGTAACAAAATAAAACAGTATTATGCTTACATAGTGGAAAAAAGATGCATATCTGATGTACAAAAGTATCGCAGCATCTCTAATGGATTTGTGGTCATGTTTCATGTACGTTGTACAACATAATGCACACAGGACTCTATGCTAGTGTGCTATAAAGCACACTTTATATGCGAAATCTTTCGGGTTTTCTTTGAGGCAGGCAATGTAAGAGGCAACAGTTCAGTTCACATCAGTTCAATTCACTCGTCGACGAAATTTAAGCTAGGCATCTTCCTCTATATACTACACACACTACAGTCCATACAGTCTATCTCTATGTACAGAGTCTAGGTATGGCATTTCTGTCGAAAAATTTAAAGCTGGCAAGATCACTTGCTTTCATTTGCTCTTATGCTTTTAAATGCTCTCGTGTTTAGTCAACGCTAACAACACTAATCCTATAATATAATAATGATGCTGCATATAATATACACGAAATACATATAGAATAGACAGAGAGCAAGGAAATTACATAAATTCATTGCCAATTCCTCTTCTTTCCATACACACCGCAGTTTTAACATTCGTTAAGAATAGGAGGAAGCTTTTAAGTGAAAAGTGTAAACTGAAAGGCATTGCTCTTGTCCTGACGTGCCCCTGGAGTATCTCTCTCCAATATCCGAATAACTTGTTATACATTATACACACTCTGCCAGTCGAGTTTAAAGAAAAGACCACATTGCCAATTTTATCATCTCGAACTTCGTATTATTCTTTTACAGTATTAGAGTTCAGATACCAACATTACTATATATACAACTGCACTATAAAACATTTAGTTATATCCGTCTTTATTTTCTCGGGTGCGGATCCAGTACCGAATAGCACAAGTAGGAAACGTAATATAACACTGAATCGGTTGAAACTCCTAACATTCATTTATCTGTAGGTACTACTATAGTGGTTCATACTACACTACTACTGCATTCATACATACATAATACATACCAACATACTACACTTATACACTGCATACTTGACTTTTAACTAAAAGTACTCTTTTACTCCTGAAAATCTAATAAGTGTATTGCTGCTGCTACTAACAATAAGTAATACATTCACTACACATATATTATACTTACGAATATATCTACCTAATTTAATCCTTTCTTGCAATTGTGTTCCATTCTGCGTTGGATTGGCTGTGTAGTATTCTATTGTGTTCTTATATTCGCTTGGGTGCATACATTCATATAAATAAACTTGCAAACAATACGGAAATTACAGGGATTTCGTTGTATACAATTACATTACATTTTTTAGCTTAACTTTGTTTATTGCGGTTAGGGTTCTCGGTTTTGTTGGGTTAGTTACCCAGCTATGTACATTGCAACTGTGTCCTTACTCGAATGACTGAAGCTTGCAAGAATACTTCAAGAGTTGAAGTACAGTATTAGTACGTGTAATAATACTACACCGTTTTTCAGTGCATCTTTCCATACATTTCAACATCGAGGAGGTACTTCTTATATATACATTTCATACATACCTAGTACCTAGTAGAACTCACTCACATAGGAAAATTACAGTCAATACTTAATTCGATACAGCCTACCGGACTCAACGACCGGCTGCTTGCAATTTTTATAATATTTCTTCTGTCTTTATATTGGCAGTCTCGTTCAAACTAAACTAAATAAAAGTCTACACAGAATTAATCAAAAGAAATAAAATCCTATTTTGTAAAATTAGCTGTAAGTACCCTTCAGACTATTCTCGGACGGGAGAGCACATAAATTACTCGCATTTACCATTACCACTACCACTATTACCTCCTTGGCTCTGGGAATTGTTTTTTTAATCAAACGCTAATTTGCTCATCGTAAAGCAGTGTGTAATTCCCTTTGGAGTGTGTAATGTAAAGTAAGTACGTACTCTATATACTTACTATACATAATACACCGGTTGCACACCGCATAAGTGAAGAAGTTTTGCCATTTTCCATACAAGTCCACAACTACAAGAATACACATTCAATTTATTTATTGCGTTTTAAACAAGCAACAAGCAGAGTAAATATAATAGCTCTGTTGCTACAATATTCTTTTTTGTGTGCATTTGATTCCAGAAGCTGCCTTGGGATTCCTTATAAAATCCAGGAGGAAAAGAATATTGTATACGAAATTGGTCTGTCACGTCATTAAAAGAACCTAAAGCTACACACAGCTAAGCTAAAGTCAAGCAAAGCAAATTAAAAGCTACATATATAAGTTTAGCTATAACATTTCCACTTGAGCTTTTAACAGCCTCTTGTGTGCTCCTGCTCCAGCGCAACACTTTTACTACATACAAATCAGAAAGATACACAAAAGCTCGTTTTGAAGTATCCAGTGTATTGTTTTACACTCAATCGCACAGGAAGTTGTATTGCATATTGCAAAGACATACATACACATACATAGAATACAGACATAATACTTATACATACACACAAGCTGTGTGTGTTCTTTATTGTCCACATACTGAAAGCAACTCTTTATTATACAGACACTTATACACAGCCATAGAGGAAAAGGATTAAGCTGGTAGAACACAGAACATAACACAATCTAAAAATTCCTTATTAGAGTGCAACCACAAGTGGTCATTCTTAATTCTAAACTACGTAAAACTAATTGCCTGTTTGTAAGTAGCCCATCCCAGAAGTTGACAGACTAGAACATCATTATCACTTGCAATACGATTAAATACATCGCGTTAGAAAGTGCAGCCAGCATTGTTCTATAGACTTCTTTTCTGTTCTATCGTCACTTTTCCAATTGGCTCATTCAGAGTCTACTAACTTAATGAAAATGGGTGTGAAAGTTTACTATTCCGAGATTTCTGGACACAAGGAGGTAAGAAATGTCATTTCAGTTGTTGCATACAATTCTATTTATATTCATTATTTTGGCAATAATAATCTTGAGTTGAAATACCATTTACAAAAATTCACTGTACTAGTAGATTCTAAAATCAAAAATCTCTTTACAAATATAAATTAAGTGCAGGAATTTTTTCTATTTTTTGTGTTGAATCTTTAAAGTTCTATAGCTATAGGTACTTATAACTTTTTAAATGTTATCATTTTAGGTAAAGAAAAGGCAACAACGAATTATGATGATTTTGGATAGCAAATCGATTCCCTATCAGCCCATTGACATTACGGATCCCGGAAGAGAGAGTGAGAAGGATTTTATGTTAAAAAATGGAAAGCCCCGTGGGGATTGTAAACTTGTGCTGAGTCCTCAAATTTTTAATGAAGAGGTGTATTGTGGTGTAAGTGTATTTACCATACGATATTTAAATAAAACATACAGATACATAAAACGTATTTAAAACATTAAAATATATAATAAAATTAAAAAAAATATACATAATGAGTTTAAAAAATTTGAGATGAATTAAAAAAGCGAAGTATTAATAAATGTTAATTTTTTAATTTAGGATTACGACGATTTTGATCTTGCCAATGAAAATGATACTCTGGAAGAGTTTCTTAATTGTCCACGAATTGAAAAAAGTACTCCAGCTGTTCCAGCCAGTGCAAACACAACAAACGGAACAGCAGCATCCCGGGAAAGTTCTGCGGAGAAAGTTAACGAAAGTGAGAAAGCCAACGAAACCCCTGCCGAAGAGCAAATCAGTACTGAAAATGAAAAAGCTTCTGAAGAAGCTGCTACCACCGAAGCGGTGGAAGAAGCAGCCGCAGAAGGGGCTGGGGATGAGTAAGCAATTATTGGATAAACTTCTCTTTCTTTAATACGATTAGTTTTAAGTTAAAGGTAATAATCTCTGTTTATAAGTCAGCTCAAACTTATTTGCAATCGTTAAGAAAAACTCATTTCTAAACATACAAGAATAATTATATTATTATACCATCCAGCCAGATCACACAAAAATCACATTAACGGATGATAGACAAAAATAATACAAGTAATCACTAGCTGTGGTATGTCATCAGACATCTTTGTATTTTCTAATGATGTTTTTGTTTATCGTATCAATTGTTTTGCCATAAGCTATCTCTAAAGAAATGAAAAATTGTCAATGCAATGAAAAGAATAAGTACTAAACTGCACACATTTGTATTTAGGAAAAATCCTAAAGGTTCCCCTATTTGTTTTCGCTATGATATAAAAATTAATTTTACGATTGGTATAGCCAAAATGTGTCGTTAACTTTCGGTTCAGCATTTTAGCTGCATTCAGGTGAAAGTTTTCCATTAATTATTGAAATCTTGACTTCCTTTAGACATAACTAATGTTACGCTGATTAATATTAATTATTGTTCTTACTTGTGTACCAATAACAATCAGTTATTGCTCATTCATGATGTATTCAACGATACCGCAAAACCAATAATAATTGTCTAATTTGCCTTTATATTACAATCTTAGCCCGCAATGCGAAAGTATTGGAGTATTTGTATACTTATTATTATCTTAGAGATGTATTATTAATGTTTTCAAATATTGTCTTTATCATTAATTATTATAATTGCTGTTACGTATAAATAGACTGTCTGGATTTGTATTACAATGTTGTGAGCTCACTAATTACTGCATAACAACAAAATGGGTGTTGTATGTCTTATTACGCTAATTGCGTAGACTGAACGAATTAATGAGTGATGTTAATTGAAGTGTAAAAGTATAACCCTTATCATTACGTGCAATTTTTCCACGATATTATTGTGTTAAGTAATAGTTTACAATTTCCTCTTTACATCGCGTATGGTTATAATGAATAACATTATTGCACACCTAGAATAATTACCTCTAACATCCGTGCAGTATATCATGAAACCTTAATAATGTGTATGTGTATGTATGTATGATTTAATGCGTTCTTTAATTTATAGTACTTCGCATGTATTGTGTTAGGTTTACCATTATTGATTTATGACGAATTTAACCCTTTTAAAAACAGCATGATACCTTTAGAGTTGATATAAAATCTATATTGACTGAATTTATTCAGTGAGGCTATTTATGATGGGTGTGTTTATTTGTATTTTAAGCAAGCATGATTTATGTTTTTCTAAAAAATGTATACTGCCAACCAAAGGCTTGAGAAATGAACCAATTGTCAAATAACATACACTCATAGGGAACTACTTTTAACAAACTGCCTAATAAGAGTAGGTATACAACTAATTAAAAACAGAATTTGGTTTCGGATTTTAATAATTAAATAATATACATTGCTGATATCAGACTTATCATGTCAAAAAAATTAAAAGTGCTAAAACGATATTATGTACAGCTTTAACTGTGTAGTTAGTTCAAATAGGGCTTATATATCTGTATTATTATAGCTGATAGTTTTAACTGCAAAGTGTTGGCAAATGGGCTTTTGCAAATTCATACATATTAATTATAACTTGAACAAGAACAGTACAGACGAAAATGGATCAAATCGAATGTAAAATTGCATGCATATAATATATAGCTATTATGTAAAGTTCTGCTACTATATAAATAGTTGTAGCTCAAAGTTCATGAAAACCACAGGGGAGAAATTTTGTCTTTGACTTTAATGATGGATGAACAAATCTAGTGAAAACACTTTATCTTATTTAGCGGTAAGTGTAATATAGTTGAAAAATGGTTCACTTCAACACGTAAAATTAATTGTAGTAGCTATAGCTAGACAAAGTACCAGTAATACAATAATAAATAATCCAAACCAACTTACTTATAAACACGGAACTGATAAGATCTGAACATGTGTGTACATGAAGTAGTAAAGTCACTTTGTGTGTTTTGTTTAGCCCGTAAATAGATGATTAGATGTGGATATAAATGATTCTGTATCGACATACTTGTCATACTTATTGTTTAGCCAATACTTGACTTATACTTACTTAGTGTGTGATTTGTTTGTGTGTACAACCAATCTACGACGAGCAAATAAGTCTCGAAGCTCATTTACAGCAAACTTTTGTACCTAAAAATCTATGATAATTTTAAATCAATAATTATTACAGAATTATTGTTAGTGTTACTACATTCAGATTTTTAGTAATGCTAAACGTGTACGTTGTGTGGATTGGAGAATGCTATTTATTGGGCATAGACATAAAATATCACGCCTTGTACTCTGTCAATAATTAAAACTCGGAGAAAAGCTTAGGTCTACGTATTAGCTGCAGTACTAATATTACTACTATACTACTTATACAAAATTATATTATAAATATATCAGAACAAATATGTATCTAGTTAAAAATCATAATTTCAGTCGTAGATTGCTCTTGTTGCATTTTGTATGGTGTAGTCTAGTAAAAGCATATTATAAATTATAACTTTATACATTATCTTCAAGCAATCAATTAATTGTTCTATGGACAAAATGTTAACATCAGGATCGTTTCGGCATTTTAATGTCAGGAAAAAATTGTGCATGTTTACTGTGTTAAGGTATTCCCGGAGTATTACATACTTGATTTGTAGACCGTCGTCGTCGTATTATGTGTACCATGTCATGAAAAAAATGCAAAATGTAATTATAATTCGTAGCTCACTAGTAAGACCTCACTAAAATTACTGTTATCCTTTATAGTCCTTTAGGGACAAAGTCCATAGAAAGGCAAAGTCTGTAGAAATCGATTAACTTTAACTTTTAATCTTACTCCAAATGTCTCTTTTAAACGCATCAACACTAATTATTAATTGCATTGGTGGAATTATTTACTCTGTAATACTTACTACAATACAAAGGGCTGCAAAATTAAATATGTACCACATTAATGTGTCTTTTTAATTATTTATTTTCATGACTCATTCATATTCATACATGTTTTTTTATTTATTAGTAAAAGTTTTACTATAATACCTAGGTACACGTTAGTCATTAGTATCATCACTACATATAAAGAAAGTATAGGCAATATACTTATCATACACAAATAACATTTACAGAGTACGTAGTAAAACAGATAGATGTGTATACTTGTGGTAACTTCATTTATAATAGGATTTGTCCTTATATTTACTGTAATTATTTGAAGGCCATCTCAATTGTGTTTTAGACCTCAATTTTTCTGTAAGAATGTGACTGACATCATTCTCCATTCAATATAGTAACCTTCTTTTAATTATCTACTAAATTATAATTTTGATATATTTGGTTTATATTAGATCATCTATAGGAATTGGCTTCTATGGAAAATGAATACATTGACCTTAAAACCATATTCGACTACAAGTACTCAAATAAAGTAATTTCATTCAATAAATCTTTGTTTAAGTTTAGTAATGGTTTTCACTGCCATTACATTATGAAATGAATGAGCAATTCTGAACTATAATATAAGTATCAACAACAACATTTTGTACAAATAAAGTAAAATTCTATACTAAACACTAAAAAAGAACACATTTAATTCTCACCCATCAAACTGAAAAGAACAATGTTCGGTATGTTGTAATTGTCAAATTGTAGTAATGTCGTTCCTGGGTTTAGAGTTCAGAATTGAAATATTTTAAAAATGATTTGAGAACTTCAGTTCTTAAAGAATGTTCACAAAGTAACATTATACAAACAAAATTTTAAGCAATTAAAGTGAAAGATGCCACAGTAGATTTACTGTTTTATAAAATATGGTAGCACATAATATTATGTGATATAGGATATAGTACCAGTAAATAAGTAAATATAATATAAGATGCACATACGATATAGTAGAGCTGTTATTGCAATCTCTAACATACAAATTGAGATTTTCAGCACTTACTGCCATGATATTTTTATCACCGTCACCTTTTAGTAATTCATTAATCTGTGCCGAAATAGCGTTGTCCAAAATGATTTGGAGCTACCGGATGAACTTCACTTGTTAGAATCTTCATCTGCAACACAGCAAAGAAAACGATTATTATTGGGATAAGTAGTTAACAAAACGAAGAGTAACAGACAGATTTTGCCATTGAAATATTCCATTTGAGAAAACTTACGTTTGGAAAAGCCGACAGCACCGAGCGTACAGCAAATGGGGTGCAAAAGAGATTGGCAAGTATAATATTGTCTTCCAAGACGGAATGTTCCTTCAGGACATTCACAGCTTTTATAACCGTATTTCCAGAAGACATGATCGGATACATCAAAATCACTTTACGAACTTGGATATCCTCGGGAAATCTTGCGTAGACCACATGAGCTTCATGTGTATCAACATCACTTTCAACTAAGATTTTCCCGATTCTTATGCTACGACAACAGTCCCTAAGCCCCTGCTCCATGGCTTCACCAGAACCTTTTACATGAAATAAATTGGTTATGCTGTTCGTGAGACATAAGCTTAACACTTAAAATAAGCCCAGTAAGCATAATACTTACTATAAACCAAATAAGCACAACATTTTATGTGTTCTTACGGACAATACTGACACCACAGTTGCCTTTTTCGTATTTCAAGCCGTCGTAAGTGCATCCTGTTGGTGTAGTGATTTGATGTGGCCGAAATGGAAGCTGGTTTAAGCTTTCTTCAATGACTAGACGAATCTAAATTAAAAACAGTAAAAATCACCATTTACAAATGGACTACATTGTTATGAAATATGTGTCACTTATTAATAAAGCCTGAAAAAAATATAAAATAATTTTAATTTGCGATTGTATGACTGACGATTTTGAAGCTTGTCACTTTCGTTGATTAGTGGGCTTACCAGACGATCAGCATAGAATTTGAAGTCACTCCTTGAAGTATTCCTTTTCAAAAACAAACAAAAGGTTACTCTTTTCTACAAAACTGTAATAAGAACACAACAATGGTGATAAAAATATACTTGGACAGACTATTACTACTACTATACTTGTCTCGTATAATAGTTTGTAGCTCGCGAATTTGGTTACTGTGAGGCAATAAGCGAAAATTTTCCCCAAATTCTTTTTCTTTTGGCGTGTAAAGAATGGGACCAGGCGGGGGAGTTGTACTCAAGCTCGAGTTACTCCGATGAGTACCTCCCTCATTGACCATTTTCGATTTGGACGGGGAAGTCTTAGGCGAAGGCGACGTTGGCACGGACGCAACCGTCTCGGCTACAGTTGCTGTTATGGACTCAATTTTTCCGCTTTGTAGCATGAAGTACTTCTAAGCTCGTTAATGACGATTCTCCCCTGCAATCACTTAAAACACCAGAATTAACGTTATCACCCTTTCTGCAATAATTCAGAATTAAAAAAATGTAATCGTGTATGTATAGAAATATTTGTATATTTTCTACAAATTATATACCTAAAATACCTACGTGATGTTGTGACAAACTGTGGGTCAGTCAAATACTTATATTATTACTGTGGCAGATCTGAACACGTAAATAAAAACAATCATCATATTTATCATTCTATGCCATAAACAAATCATTATTAACCTTCAAGCTTCGCTTATCTCATTCTGAACTCATGATGAGTTTCTTTACCCATAGAACACGAATATTTATGTATGAAAGACGTGATTTATATAGTGAGAGTATCGTGTAAGTATAAGTATTGTGTAAGAATATAAAATCAAATACCCTTAGCCCCTTAGCAGATGGCTTTTATCGTTTGATCCCTAAATCCTACTTTATTATAATCACGATTTCATCATTACCATATTTGGCTCCTTGTATGACCATCTCTTACATGTTCAAATAACATGTTCATTCTGTCTTTGGTTCCATAGGCATAATGTGTCTCTTTCAAATACATAATATTATTGACTTACACATGTATTTAACCAGCATTACATGCAAGATATGTACACAACACAACCTATTGTTCATACTTAATTGAGCAAGGTACATAATATTTACGTATTTTATTGACTGGTTTTTTCTTGAGAAGTATTAAGTAAATGTATGTAAGATATATACATCTGTCTACCAGTTATTTATAGACAGAATCACATGTCAGTCAGATGTATACAATAAAATTGATGGAGTAATGAAAATAATATGCGTTTCGACCATTAAAATTGGTATAAGGGTTGCGTTTTGCGTAGTCTTTTATGTACCTTGGTATATAAGATTTTGGTATGTATACAGTACAAACTAACTGACTAGTAATTATTAAAAAATGTCATTAAAAATAATCCCATTACTTTTTCCAATACGGAACTTTAGTCCCTATTTATGTGCAAAATCAGCTATATTCAATACAGTTTAGTGTTTTAGTATAGCTATAATTTAGCATTACCAAAGTTTACACGCTTCACCACATTTACACTAGTAGGTACTTAAAAATTCAATATGATTGTTATTATGAAACAAAAACAACCCTATTATTACACATCATCACATAATTTTCAGCTTCTAAGTCCACTAAACTAGATGTTCCAAATAGTTGCATTACTTATTTACTTTTTCAACTGGTACACATGTACATAGAGACATAATTACAGTCTATCTATAGACTTAAATGAATGATAATCAGACTTGACTTCAAGTCAGAAAAACTAGTCAGCCTCTTGCTAAACTAGTTTTAGCATGTTGCTTGGAAGTTGGAAGGTATCTCAAAATAAATTGGGCTTTAAAAGTATTAGTTTAGATTAGATCGGTCCGTTTTGAAAAGGCTATTAGCTAAAGGTGCTTTAAAAACTACCCCTTTACCTAATATAACAATTTAAACTAGCTACATGTAATTAAGAACGCTCGCTTTACTTCTTTCTCCCTAATCCCTGTTCAAAAAAGCAGATTCAAGTTTACATAGCTGATTCAGATAATAAAATGAACTTGAAAAATGTATGCGACCCTACACGACTTGTTGTAATGGAATGTAAATGTAAGTGACGTAAAAAATATGGAATTGAATAAAAAAACTTGGCTTAATTTCAATTACCTGATAAGAGGAAAATGTTGTAATTATTAATCAATTGTTATTTAATGATTTACAATTGCTGGAACACTTCTGCAGGGGTAAATATCAGTATGAGTGCCCGTTCGAGCAGCGTGTGGTGATTTTGGGTTGGCATCCAGGAAAGAAACAGCGACAACCAGTGGATTGCGGGAGACAACGTGTGGAGGTCGTACTCGTATAATTGTAGGAAATCTTCCACTTCATTCACATTCACAATTAAATATATTTATCGCACTCTTAATCGGAGTGAGTGTATCATTGTCCTGTGTGCGAGAGCACTTAATTTAACTGCGTGCGTGACTCAGATCTGAAGATTGGACTTTTGGACTCGCTCCACTCAGTCGTTCAATTCGTAACACCAAAGATTCTTTGGTGCAACGTGACAAACTATACAATAATATTATTTCCAAGGAATAGTTTCATTGAGATGCCCGGGATGTGATCAAATGGCTTGCTTATTAGGAGCTGCTCGGATTTTCCGACGGCAAAAGGGTCAATTCATTGTTCATTCTTGTGTCACTCAAAGTGTTCGGGTCCTTAGTTGTCTTCCTGGAAACCCGCCTACTCAATCTCAACCTGGTCGTCTTCCGGAGAAATTAGCATGCTCTAAAAATGCCCAGGTGAGTCATATCAGCTGTTTTAGTACATAACCGCGTAGTTCGTATAAACTCCATACTCGTGTTGCAAAGAGATCCTAAAAATCACAAAACTTAATTAGTTTTTACAAAATTCACAATAATTTCTTTATTGATTGCTTTACTAATTGATTGTTTTAGAAAACTAGTATTTACTATTAAGTTTTAGGATTTCTGGAAATTATTATCAGAAATAATGGGACGAACAAAACGACGAAGAGCGTTCACGAAATGTACATCTACTTTCGGTTTCACGGATTCCAAAATAATTTGCAAATGTAAATTGGACTGTTGTGAAGAGTTCATCAGTTTATTGCGTTCACTGTCTTCCAGACCAGAGTTTTTCAGAGCGTCGATCAGCCCTGCAATATTTTCTATGCCAAACAAAAACATACAATTCCGAGGAATCTGTTCTAGACGAAACATATCACCAGAATCCACGATATTAAACTTACCAGAAGATTGTTTAATCACATCAAATTGTTTTCCAGAGTATTTCTCTTGTTTAGTCGATAAAAATGAAATTTGTCTTCAAGGAAAATTTGCTGCCTTCATTATAAAAAATATGGAGTTGGGAGAAAAGTCTGAACATATTTCATATTTGCAGACCTTGCCAAACCATTTTCACGAACACCCGATGTATCTCACCGAACATCAAATAACGTTTCTTCCACCTGTGCTGCAACAAATGCTGGAAAAACAAGTACAGGTTTTGACAACAACTTTCGATATATTGAAATCAAGAAAAGAGTTTTTCAACTTGACAATGGAAACGTTCAGATGGTCATGGCTTGTTGTAAACACCAGAAGTGTATTTTATGAACAAATTCGTGGACAGAAAGAAATGGCTTTGGCTCCTTACCTGGATTTGTTTAATCACTCTCCAGAACCGAATACTGAAGTAACATTCACTAACTCATGTGAATCCGCAAATAGCAATCGCTGCTACACCATCAAGGCAAAAAGCAAAATACTGTCAAACCAACAGATATTTATCAGCTACGGAAATCATGCAAACTATAAATTATGGAGCGAATATGGATTTATACCTGAGTCTGGCAACAGCCATAATTTCATCCCCTTGAATTTTAATGATTTATGCGCTAGATCAAAAGTTGAAAAGGGCAAACACTGGCTGAAAATTTTATTGCAAGATTCTCGAAAATTAAAAGTCGTTTCAAGACTTGGATTGACAGAAGAACTGAATATCTTGGAAGATGAAGTTTCACCAAACTTAAGTTTACTAATAGGCGTTTCTTTGTGGAACCCTGAAAGAAACGAACACTTTGATTTTAATGTAGACACTACAGATCCTAAATATATAAAAATAATTTTACATGTAGTAAGCTCAGAAATTGGTGTTTATCAGTCTGCAGTCGTAAAATTAGAAAGCGAGAATCTGATGACTGAACCACATTTAGCTTTAGAAGGAACATTAACATTTTTGAAAAACAGCATCGACTTTATGACGGCATTTACCGAAAAATCTAACGCGTGAGACACTTTGTAGGTATCTTTTGTACCACATCGGTCATGCTTTCACCCTGGACAAACCTCCCTGGCCCGGACCGCCATAAAAATCCCTGGTGGAGCCAAAGAAGTTACATCTAGTCAAATGTTAAAAGCGATGGGTACACATCTTTGGCCAAAGGTAATTCATTCTACTAAACTATACTTATGAATTGCCTTTTTAATATTGATTGAGGTTGTAATATTTGTTTATTTTCCTTAGGACGAGCCAGAAATGAGAAAACGAGTTTTGGGTGCAGTGGGGCTTCTTGTTGGAGCGAAAGTATTGAATGTTTGTGTGCCATTTTTATTAAAAATGGGTGTTGACTCCTTAGGCCCAGTTGCTGATTTTACTAACGCAGCAGACACAGTAGCTTCATTCACATTTGCAGTTCTAGTTGGATGTGAGTTAATTTTTTAATACAGTTACGATAATCGAAGGAATTGGGATTCATTAACTAAAACACATATCCCGTCTGTTGTAGACGGCATTGCTCGAGCTGGAGCTGCTGGATTTAATGAGTTAAGAAATGCTATATTTGCAAGTGTTGCTCAGAGAAGTATTCGGAAAATTGCCAAAAACGTTTTTCTTCATTTACACAATTTGGATTTGTCATTTCACCTTAGCCGACAGACTGGTGCCTTATCAAAGGTAATTCCTTGCTTATTTTCATTATTTGTCGTATGAATCAGATATTGCTCAAGGTACTGATATGTATCTTTCAACTTTAAAATTGCATAGGTATTAAAACTTTTATGAAATCTAGACTATTGACAGAGGATCCAGGGGCATAAACTTTGTTTTGACTGCTATGGTTTTTAACGTCCTCCCCACAATGTTCGAATTAGCTCTTGTTTCTTCCGTTTTGGTAAGTATAGCGGCAGTATAAATAACCAATGTTATTGAATACTATAATTAATATTAAGTAACATTGGTATTACTATTTTAAAATGTCACAATGATTATTTGTATCGGTGCAATTTTTGTGTCAAGTTGGTTAAATCGTTATTATGCAATAAGCAACACCAGTTAATTGATTTTTATTAAAAATGCAGGGTTACAAATACGGATCTGACTTCGCAATGGTCGCGATTGGTTGTGTAACGACGTATGCAGCATACACGTTAGCCGTGACTCAATGGCGTACAAAGTTTCGAGTCGAAATGAATCGTGCAGAAAATGAGTCTGGCAATAGAGCTGTAGATTCTCTCCTAAATTACGAAACTGTGAAATATTTTAACAATGAGCTGTATGAAACCAATCGTTATGATAAAATTCTGCAGAAATTCGAGGCTGCATCTTTGAAAACAAGTACGTCGTTAGCGACGTTGAATTTTGGTCAAAACGCAATATTCAGTGTGGCAATGAGTATGATAATGGTGATGGCTGCAAGGGAAATAGGCAAAGGTGAGAAAGCGTATGGTGAAATTAAACTAATTAAGTATATGGCCTAACTCATGACATGACAAATATCACTAACATATTGGTTTGTAGGAACAATGAGTATAGGAGACTTGGTAATGGTGAACGGCCTACTCTTTCAACTTTCCGTACCATTAGGATTTCTTGGGTCTGTATACCGCGAGGTTCGTCAAGCAATGATAGACATGACTACAATGTTTGCTCTTTTGTCCGTCCAATCCAAAATTCAGGTGTGTAATCTAGAGTGAATCTTCTTATTGTTTGTTGTTTTTGTTTGATGCTTACATAAACATAAACCCTGTAATTAAGTTTCTCGGTTCGACGATAATTTACATTGTCTATTGTTTTGTTTTTCTCGTAACGCTGTACAATGTACAGTTACCATTTATTATTTATATGCAAACCTTGTACTTGTTTTATTACATTCAGTGGCTTTGGTGCATTCCTCCTACTCAGTCAGTTAGTAACTATCCGACCATAGGACCATACATACAGTACTATAAATCCCTGGTGCATATAAGACTACCTTTTTTGTTTCTGACTTTAGAGCCTACCTGAAAGCTACCACTTTAATAACCTCAACCATGACCTACCACTATTTCTTAATAACTTGCAACGCAAGACTTGCTCTGCGCTGCAAAATATTGCAGTCTAGACCACATAATATCCGTACTACAAATTATAGAATAGGTGTAGGTATATAATGTTTGCCAACTTTATGTCTCATACAGATAAATTATATTACTTAACTTTACTACTGCAGTTTTAATTGTAGATACAATTGCATTTAAAAAAAGTTTAATGCTTACTATCCGCACACTTGTGTAAGCTATCCATAGCCAGGGCCTCGCATTGGGGTGTGCGGACAGTGCCTCCGCACAGGGTCGCAACGGAAGAGGGGGTCGCACGAAACTTGAAGTTACACTAGATATTTTAAGGTTTATTTTAATTCGTGCGGAAATAGTGTAAATCATTTTCCTATTTATATAGAGAAATAACATACAGATTTTAATCTTATGGTCTACACTGATTCTTTTGTAAAATTAATCTTTCCATCGAAAATTTTAAATTCATATTTCTCAAATTATTAAGGACTCAACTCTTAAGAGACTCTCAAC
>JAQFYB010000238.1:0-66914 GCA_034694085.1 Pogonognathellus longicornis
CTGTTGAATCTTCTCGGTTAGTCCTCATCAAATTTTTTGAAATGTACTTTTTCAAGATTTACGTTTAAAATCTGAAGATTTACAGTAAAATATACTAGTAGTGGTAAAAGTAGTTGGTTATTTCTCCTTTGTAATTGGATTTCAATTTCAGAAGAGTCTCGGTACGTTGTTGCGTTTGATAAAACTACTAGTAAGTAGATAAAGGCCTATTGGGTGTATTATGTGAATATATTTCAATATTCTCTCGTAAGACAAAGTAAGATGCAATTGATTCTCTTTGTTGATGTACATAGTTATGGAAGTGTAGTATTGTAGTAACAGTATAGTAGAAATATAAAACGGTCAACTTTTCTACCATTTGCTAGTGCATCGAAGGAAGATATAATAAGAAGAAATATACGTACACATGTTTGTCAATTCAACATTGAACATCTGAATTGCCTACTAAAGTTGAATAATGGAAAAGAGACAAGATGAATGTGGAGAGCTTTCAATTCAACAACAACAACGTTTTATATACTTCAGAGCCCGGGTCTGTTTACAGATCGGCAGAATTCTAATATTGTACGAAAATGTCAAAGAGAAGCCACAAGCTAAACTCTCTCATTTAACAAAATATAACAATGAAAATGTATTTGCTGTAGATTTCTACTTTAGAAGGGTAAAAAAGTCAAAGAACAAACCGTTCATCATTCAATATTGGTAATGGCAAAACAGAAGTTTTTTTTTCTAAATAATGCTATGTTCTATTTAAGTAGGTATATAGGCATGGTCATAAATCACTTTTGTCAAAATTGTTTCGTCATAGAAAAAAACCGAAGTAGGTAGGTAATTAAAGATTAGTTTAAATACATGTATTTACAAATACAACAAAACACTCTACACAGTATATTAAATTTTGTACTAAACAAGTACTATACATTTTGGGTCACAACAACATGAGACTTCAAAAGACCACAAATATTGTACAAAAACATCACAGTACAGCATAAAGACATGCATGCAGCACAATAAAACCTTTGCGATCACTTTTTCTACCACCAAATCCAAATAAAGTGCTTAATGTCCAAAGGATACTCTCAAATATTCAATTTTGTAACCTTTGGCACTGTTTTTTCATTCTTTTGAGTCAAAAGAAAAACAAAAGAAAACACAAAATACGCAGCTTGTCAAAATGTTATCCCAAGTGTCTGCAAATATATTGTTATTTATGAGCCCATCAATACAAGGAACATTCGAATTTGGCATTTACACCAGCAGTTGGAGTATACACATAGTTTGACTACATGTAAAATGTGTCAAACACCTCTTTACAAATTTAGACCACCTCATTGACATTCTTTTCCGCATTAACTTAGTGTGTTTGACTCAACAAACACAACTAAGAAACCTCCAAACCAAATATAGAGTTAAGAACGATGCAATTTGGCAATACGACTCTAAAGTGTAGAGAATATGATAAATATAATGATATTGTTACATCTCTTTGTGAGTATACGGTTGGAAGATTTAGGATTTCGTCGCAATTTGTGAAATGAGATGAGTATTAGTAATTATTTAGTGATGTGACACGGGAGAGACTTAAGGACAGAGTAGAAGATCACTCTTGAGAGGACGATGAGCCGGAGGAATGACGAGTACATACGTTACTAAAATCTATCGGCAGGTCAAAACAACATGAGGCATTGACTTACACAATATCCATTCACATTTGATTGTAATAATAATAATAACGATGGGTGAGGTGGTGATTTAAATGGGAGGCAGTGTGTTTTGTGTATATGTCATGGCAGTACATAATAATTACAGTGTGTCAACATTTCTTTTAAAACTAGGCAGGTGTAATGTTGCGTCAACTCATCGCACCGCAACAATACATGTACGAACGAACGGTGAGAGCTATTAGCAGCCACTATAAATTAACTATACAGGTTTATCGCTATACTCAAATCAACAATCTGTTCACAGGAGTCAGGATTCATTACGATCGTGATGTGATGGTGGCTGGGTACAGTGATGTGAAAATACAGTGAAAGCGTACTTCCTCCAAGGAGAAGTCTCAGAGAAAAGTGTCAGAAAAAGTGAGGGGAAAATATATTTATCGGGAATATATAAATATATGGTACATATGGTATACGTTCACATTCTTAATAATTTATAGAGGGTTTATACTAGCTACCATGTCATTTCATATCATACCAAATCAAGGCACAAATCAATACAAATCATATTTATGTGGCAAAATAAAGTAGAGTACGTATATACACTGTGGGACTAATCATAATAATTAGGTGGGTGGGGTGCTGGACCTATATATTAATATATATAGTTGTTGGTACGTATGAATGCATACGTTTCAAAAATTGTATTGTGAGTCTGTAGGTGTTTATCTGTTAGGTCAAAGCATAGACGTAAACAGATACTTTACAACACCTACTTAGAAACATAATCTACACACTACCACAAAAAAACTCAATCAAAAAATTCTACGTTTGGAAGAGATGAGGGGAAAAATTGCAATTTTTGAAAGGATGAAGAAGGGAAGTGTTTACACGAGAGAGTTGATGATATTCAAGTCAAATTAGGATGGGAAAGTTGATTTGTAGCGACATTATCACGATACGATACTATACGAGACACAGAGAACATGTTACGCTACGACAGTTACATTGACAAGAGTACATTGACAACATCCAAGAGGTTGAAGAGAGTGTTGATAGAGATAGAGAGATGGAGAAAGTCTGTATAGAACTATACTATAGAATAATAAGTGTATAGACAGATTCTTAGATACAGATAGTACAGAAGTTGGAGAAGAAGAATATGGACAAGGGATGAGTATAGTGTACAAGAGGAATTACTACTTGAGAGAGTGTAGAAAATGAGAGTTGTACAGTGAAAAGTGGGTTAATTGAGAGAAAGGTGAAGAAAGTAGTGTAATGTAATAAAAATAGTTAGTTCAGTTAGTAGATTAATTTAATTAAATAGAAATTGAAAGAGTCAAGTAACAATTAAAGGGGATCGGTCAATCAATCTCAATCTCAATCAGGCCATCTCATCTCCACCTATGAAATACGATCATATCAGTCTATGGTACATGTACCCGTGTCTATCCATCTAGTCTATGTTATTTCTAGACACTGTGTTTATATTATTCATACCCAATATATAGATCATCCTCATACGAACAATTTCATATTCATTATCAAATATCAATATCATTATCCATATCATTATCATCATCATCATCATCATCATCACCAAGAATAATAATTTCCAATCATCATCGTCAAGATACCAGTCAAAAGCCAATAGCAAAACGGAAATACTTATAATATAATATGAGTACATTACAGTATGACAAGCATCTGCAGCGCGGCGACAATATCAATAGTATATATAGAGGTATGAATAGAGTATGTAGTATTATGAATATTGTGGAGCTTGCTTGTTCGTGTGGAATGGAAAGACAACGAAAGGCATGAAAAGACCCAACCAATTTACCTAGCAAAGGCACTGCATCTGAGGTTGCTGGCATTGTTTCCGCGACCATGTTTAAGAACACTGTTAAACTAAGTAATATTGTCACACCTGTCAAAATGGGACATCCATTAGCTTTGCACAAAACACCCAAAAATAAGTATACCGTATGCTTAGTAAAAGTAGGCCATTTTAAGTCATGGTCGAATATAGTCAAACATATTATACAATCATTTCACAATACAGCATGAGTTTTTTATGTATGCATCTCTATACAGTCATAGATGTAGTCTGCATACGTACTCACAAAGATTTCCCGAAGGTACACAAAAAATATATAATACTCAATCAACACAAAAATCAAAAATCAATAATTAGTAATCATCATTAGAAGAAACATCACACCCAAAATTCATTGGAAATCAATTCAAAAAATCAAAACGTGTATAGCAAAAACTTATCAAAAATCAAAAGGCAAAAAACTGAAAATTGCAAAATGGAGAATGGAGAAAACACACGTACTGATGGATTACGACTAGTCAGCTCTAAGCAACAATGGCAAACTTTCTCCATTGCTTTCAAAATCTCCATCCAATCAACAAAAATTCGGATCGAGTTCATTTTATTTCCAGTCTTGGAATGGTATCAAATGGAAATGCCGCCAAGTGCACACCAAAAAGGAAAAGAAGTCGGGATACAGAAAGAGAGTAGGGAATGTGAGTGTGTCACGCCAATTCTTCGATATATACAGAATGGTAAGTGTTTCACTGGAGGCGCTTTTTGGTCCGTGTCAGCACAGGAGAAAGCAAAGGAAAACTAATGCTCTTTATCACACGCGCTCAATTAACATTTCAAAGACACTCATATCGTATTACCTTACAAACGGGATCGAATTTCCATTGAAATAACAATTACCTATATAGTCTCCGTCTCCGTCCACTTATGGGGAAATTTGCTTTCTTTGCTTTGCTATAATAGACTGCGGATATATATAGAGATAAAACCCCGTTCAAATATACAAGGAAGACAATAATATAATATTTACAAAGCGTATTTACACTTATAAAAGTACAAAAGTACAAATAGTTAATAAAGACAAAAGAAAAACTCAAAGTGACTAGAGCAAATTGGTAAAAAATTCAAATTACTTAGAAGAAATTCATATAGAAAGAAATTAATTATGAAAAAAATATAAATTCTTACGACTTATTTGGTAAATTGGACAGTGTATACAGACATATACATATACATATACATTAAGGTAGAGCAATCAAGGTAAAAACATACTGATACTGATAGTATAATAATATATATGGCATTGCTGAGTCTACTACATAAATATGTACAAGAATACAAAGGTTGAGAAAGCTTTGTCGTCAAAGCCGTCGTAATAAAAAAAATTCATTAGTGAGAATTTTAATAGTAGTATATAGTAGTAGCTAATTTAAAGCATGACGACTTAGTGTATTAAACAATGTCTCACCGCCACGTTGTTTGTGATCAGGATGAGTGTGAGTATAGTACAGTCTACTTAAAGAACGTACATTCATAGAGGAGTTTCAAGTTTGAACTAGCAAGTAGTATATATTATATACCAAAGCCAAATGAATGGTGTGGTGTGCATGAAAATTGTGTCAGGTCAAAATAGAAAGACCACCATGGAAGTTGTATTCATCTACACAGCTATATATAGCTGTATTAGTAGTGTTTGTCATATACAGAACATAAATAGACGTATTTTATGCGAAGACTGAGGCTGCGTGATATATCTCAGTGAAATTCGGATTCTATTCATTCCAACAGTTACAACTCGTGTCGACCTACGTCATTCATTTTCTTCTTGGCTCCTCTTTGTATTTATTTCCATTCCACGCCGCACTGCTTATCGTCACAGCTACACTACGAACATTATACTACAACAAGCCGATAAGTGCAGCCCGGAAAGAAACCGGTACGAACGTACAAAAGCGCACTTATCCGCTGACAATCTACATCTGTACAAACTATACATAGTACTAGAGTGAGAGAGAGAGACTTGAAAGGAAGGAAGGAAGGACTGCTGGGACAGTTGCACATTTGATCGCCGAGAGTCGACATACATTTTCCTCAGAATTTTAATTTCGTAGGTGAATAATACATGGACGGCTATCAAAGTGGAAAGTAGCCTCGTAGGAAAGGCTGTCATGAAAAGGGAGAAACTGACGCTTGACTCGATTCCTTGTGTATATTTTGTATATCAGTAGTAATGCACTCAACTAGTACCAGTTGTGCATACTGTGTAGCGTATCGTCGACAAATGTAACACTTTCATTACGACACCTTTCCTTGTTACAGTGTATACTGTGTACACAGTAAGTAATAGTAACTTATATATCTGTAGTACGTGTATACACAGTAAAATAAAACAAGTATATTATTATTCACGGCTATTTGTATGTATTTATATGCATGTATAAAACTACACATACACACTCCACATTTGTTTTTGCTCATCCCACATTTTACTACCAAACCAACCGACAAGGAAATAAAACTGACATGAAACCATATTCATGGAAAAGGAGCAGTTTAACCGTTTCAATTAAACAACCGTCGCGTCGCTTTTAAAACGAGGACAGGGACACGAGGAAACTCAAATGCACAGAGTGCTATATATACTGGTCTGTCACACAAATGCTATACTTTTACTTTTCTACGTACGTTCTAGGAGTAACACCATAATAACCAAAACCAACAAACAAACTCACGCCAGACAGACAGCCCAGCTCACAGTCTCCATACAAAATTACTTAAACACATTTACTAGTAGCTCACTCCATTCATTTTTTTCTGTCGCATCTTGTCATGTCACCTCATAACTTTGTCTGCTAGCAAGCCCTATGTTTTTACTTGCTTTGCTTAGATACACAACAGAAAACACTACTATGGTGTACGTACGTAGTACCTATAGCATACATAGTAGTTAGTAGTCCATTGGAAAATTGGAGTTTTGAAAGTGAAACCTGAATCATTTGAATAGCACAACAGAGAAAGTGAGAGAGAAAGAGTTTCTGATGCGAAGTCCTAGTCCTTTATACTTATAGATACAGTTTCCTACATTTTCAGATTGAGGCGTGCCAATTTACAGCTTTTAGTACAGTCTATTATATACGATGGTTTACATAACCCTACTCTATGACTTGGTTAGAATTTAGATAAGGAAGGTTGAAACTGCTGCTTCTAGCAGTGCTACAGTAGACGTACAGAGTAAAGCAAAAAGAATTTGACGGTAAGGAAATAAAATGGGGCATCACGTTGTTAGAATAAAATAAACTGACACTCCGGAAACAGGGCTCGAGGCAGAAATCAGGGTTCTAGTAAAGGGAAACTTTTCAATGTACATTCAGAGCATCAAAATAACATGGAAAAAGAATAATATCACGTAAAAGAAACGAACCGTCTTTGCTTTCCATAAAATACTACAATTCAAATAACTTCAATCATTTCATACATAATATGTATATACACACATTTACAGAACCAAAAATCATCTACTTACTGTATGTTATCAAATAGCGGATTTTATTTTTAATGAATTTTTAGACTTCTAACTGTTTCTTATTGCAACAAAGATTCATTTTGAATTGAAAAAATAAAAGTTACCTGAAGTTAAAGGTACATTTTGTCTTATTTTCAACAAAGATTCAATTTAAAATCTGAAACGTGAGAAAATTTAAAAAACAGATGTGTAAGTTGATGAAATAAATTATTTCGGTTTAGAATTGGATGGGAAATGGAAAGGGAACCCTGTTCAGAATGCATATTAATGAATTGGAATTGGAATACTAAAGGGTTCGGTTGGGTTGGCAGTTAACAGGTAAATTATGACAAAGTACACGCTCAAAGCCATTATAATCATTGCCTGTGACGAAATTTATCGAGTTGGTTTACTTTCTCTCTGGCTCTTTCTCTCTCTCACTTTCTCCTCTAATGCAATTCCTAATGGGGCCACATACGTTGATCTTGAGAAGAAGGAGAGGAGCAGCCAGAACAACAAGCCAGGAGTTTTCTGCCGCTCCCTTCCAGCTTCTCAAAGTTCATTCTTCACTGTGGCTTCCTCTACGAGTTTCGCGTCTAAACAAAAACTCGGCTATGTACCATTATTGCACTCTCATAGCCTATAGCCTTATTTCTTCTTCTTCTTCAACAAAACTTACATTACATTATGTGTAGCCCAAAACTGAGAGAACACCAGAAGAATTTGTCCGGAGCATGTAAATGCATTTTAGTAGTAACAGGTATCATAGAGAGAAAAAGAGATAGAGAGAAAGGTAGGAGAAAAGATGAGTTTCAAGATGAATATGGACCTGTTTATTTTCAAACATTATATACACCTACTGGTAAAATAGAAAGACGGGTTGCTGACAAGATTCGAATTGTAGTTTGTTATAAACGGGTAGAAAATGTGGTATTTTGCTTTGCACGGAGTATATAGGGATAGGGTGGCACTTGCTACAAATGTATCAGACGAAGAAGAACTTGAGGAGTTGGAATTGTTACACCACAAGCATATTACACTTAGTTTGTAAGTACAGCATGTAATTTACGACAGTTTTACTTTACTCATGGCATTGTAGCAATAGTATGTAGTGGAGTATACGAGACAGAGAGAGAAAAGAGCAGGGGGAGAGTAGAAACAAAGAATATGGTTTAATGTTATGTAGTTCAAGTTGACCGTTTTATACAGAAGACGTGTTGAGAGGATGGATCCGGCAACTGCGACCGACCCGAATCCCAAGTCCTGATCCTGAAAGAGTCAAAGACCCAGTCGGGCCAAGTGACGTAGCAACGTTGCAGCTACAGCAAATCGATCCGCGGTCGCAGAAAATCCGAGCAGGAAAAATATATACAGAAGAAGGAAAAGAAGACGGACAGTGGTGAGGTGAATGGGGGCGAGAGAAAGGAAAACCAAACGAAATCAAAAGAATATAAATATAAATGTATATATCTATTCACAGTCTTCCAAGACGATAATGGTCCTTCAACCAATGTGTACAATAGAAAATAACATTTGCATAATAAATAGACGCAAACAAACTCTCCCGCATTACGTATTCAACCAAATTCCTTTTTTCCAACAGTCATTCTCAGTAATACAATACACATCTGGTAGTCCAACAAATAATGACTTGCCCAATATCTTCTTCCCCTTTTCTTATTCTTTACACATATAAATGCGGTTGACCTCTCCACAACTATAGAGGCAAAAACTCCATGCGTACACGTTTATGTATACTGTACGTATACAATTCCTACTGTACAAGAATAAATATACGGTGAAAGTCAATGACGATTCCCATGTATGTACATACATGTATAAAAGTAGTAGTTGAAATAGTCGCAGGCGTAGGTATTACGTATTGTATCGGTAGTATAATAATAGAGTACCTAAAGGTAGTACTGTTGTAGCAGTGTAATTTTCTTGAGCACATCATTTTTATCTCAAATACCTAAGTAGTAGCAGGTATAGACATTTCTGTTAAATCGTAGCAATCGTAGTTGTACGTAGAGTCGCACGTTTAAGGATAGTTTAGCTGTACATTTCAAAAATTTGATGGGACGCAAGTTTTCAATTGATAATCTTTACATGGGAATCTTCTGAGAAGGGTAAGCAGGGGTACGAAGAATAATATTATTATAATCTGAGCTTATATTACATATATGGTGGCTCTCAACTATCGGGTAATGGTAAATGAAGTGAAATTGAGAGAGAGAAAGAAGAAAAATACGAGATAGAAAGAAACAGAAAGAAAGGGAGATAGTGCAGAGAATACTAATGTGTTAGGTAGTCTAGTACTTTAGTTGAAAAATAAATACCTAGAGTGAGTTTTTCTCCGCACTCATGCGGTAAGGTGAATCCTAGCAAAGTCATGGATGATACCATGATGCCCGGAACAATAAGATTGACCAAGTAAAACAAGGTTCGTCGCTGAATACGAACGTAAAAGGTGACGTCGATGTACGGCTCCGAGCAGCATTGATAATACTTTACATTGCGCTTGTTCAGTAGACCTATACATAGAAGAATCAGTCCCAATTTGTAGTAAACGAGCTATAGCGGGCATTAAGTCTATTTCCATCAATCTTTTCATTTCATTACATAAAATACCGTTAATTTTATTAATCAATTCCCTATAAATAATACATTAACTGGGTATAAGTAGATGCTTTTGGTTTTTTGTTTCTGCAGTATCTAACAAATTTATTTCATGTTTTTAGAAAATATTATACATGAAATCAGAGTAATGTATTTGGGAAGTACCTACTACCTACTATTTGCCCGTAAGTAATACATGTAATACAAATTCATTGTAATGTGCCTGAAAATACGTTCACAAATACACGTAGTGAGCTAAGGTTTACGTACGCGGTACACGTCTACTTAAAAAGAAGCATCTAACCATGAAACAGTTGCATGTGAATAGAGATGAGCTATTGACCATATTCATTGAGTTAGAATGAAGATTACACAGAGCAGACTTTGATTCACAGTCATTTCCTCCCTACCTCTTTATCTGTAAGGAAGGAGACTACATTCATATATTATTCCCAAGGCTCCTAAATGTTGTCTCCCTACATCGTACACTTCCCACAGATAATACACAAAACACAGACTCTGTATATCCAGACACATCTTTAAATAATTTTAAACAGATCTTCAGCTTAGAACTCGTTAAAACTTTTAATGACTCAACTTAACTCACTGAAAAGAAACTAAATAATCTAACTTTTGCATACCTATGTAACTTTTAATCTCGCTACGTGATATCTGTAATTACAGCAATACAATGACGAGAACTTATTTTTATGCTATCAGGATTATTATCAATTAGCAAAGGTATATTAGATTTAGATACGAGAGCTAACATTGCAAAATTGTGTAAACTGAAAAACCTGTGTAAACGTGCGTGTAAATAAAACAATTGTTTCTTTTTGTTCAAGAAATTCCGTATATAGTAGATGTTTCAATGTCTTACTAAGGAATTTTGAAAGTTTTAGAATTCAAGTATGATCAATTGACTAAATAAATTTCATTTTGGACGATTTAGTTACAATCGATTCCAAACGAATCATATTTCTACTATCACACTATAGTTTCTATGTAGGTAATACTTTCTTGGTATTAACAAACACTGACGGGTAAGTAAGGTAAGTAGGTACTCTATTCGATTCGCTGTTAAATATATCGTTTCGACTTATATCATGTTCATACTATAAAAACCTGTAACAGTTTGTAAACGTAAATGTGATAGGTGCATAAAATAATATCTATAATGGTATATAATATGATTCCCATTAGGTGGTTGCTTCGAAGTTGCAGGTTACTTAGGTTAGGTTGCAAAAAGTAATGCACGTGAACCTAAGTGGTTGACATGAGAAATAAAGCTGTGAGAGTATCAAATGTGAGTGAGCGAGAGGTTATGATACAAGAAGGTGTCTATTATTTTGTTGACAGCTTTTAACTCACCTTTCACAGAGAAACAGGTAAGTTAAAAGCTTTTAGCTACTTTCTAGAGTTACAACACAACAAGGGATGTAACCCAAACTGCTTCAGTCAGTCTATTCTGGATTCTTGTGTTTTATTTCGCAGAAATGGTCCATGTTTAAAAACGTGCTTTATAAAAACATATAGTCAATAACACTTTCTTGCAAACCTTGTTAGAATTGTGGAGTCTCATATTTCAATAGTTTTTAAATTCATGGTACGCCTTAAGAGGATAAGATATCGATAACTTACACTACTACATCCCTAAGCGTATAAAATGCATAGGTACATGTAAACGCACTCTCCAAAAAAGATATCTACCAACTCAATAATATTTTTGCCAAGAAATCCATCAAACTTTAATAAATATTTAGGAAAAGCTATTACTTTCTAATCTAAACGGGCTATTTATCTTAATCTATTCCTCCAGAGGTGTATTAAAATTGTGAATTCTGGCGCATTATTTGCTTAACGTTTTCATCATGAAAATTTTAACATCAAATACCTCAACTCTATATAGCTACACAACTCGATTGTATACAGTTCGGATGAAAAATTCTCGCTTAAGAGTCTGGTGTAGTACACACAGCTGAAAATCAAATATAAACGAATCATAAAAATCAATATTTGAGCAAGAGTTGTAATTCCACCCCTAATCTTCTTATATTACTGCAGAATGTATGCATATTCATATGGAAATTGGAGGGATTGATTAGCGGAATAATTCTTATATAGAGATTTCTATTTTCTATAGGTATCTTGTAGCCAGTAAGGTAGATTTCGGGAGCATTGGTTTTCTCTCTCTGAGTTTGTTAGTTATGTGATTCATGATTATTATGAATGAGTACAGTTAACTTTTATGTGCGGCTAAAACGTATAAAGACTCGTTTCGTTATCCGTCGGCTTTGTTTACTTGTTCAAGTGGAAGGATTGTTGATTTGACCTGACTGTGAGTCTACGAATGATCATCGTGCTGTGACTTCACTAAAGGCACATGATAATATGTCGGAAGAAACGGAATGAGGAACTGACAAATTGTCAGAAAATAGGAATATATTATATATGTATGTATATATATACGGAAATCCCTGTGGAATATTTTATTTGTCGAGCAATGAGCCCAGATAGACAGACAGAGCTGGAAGAATGAACGGGAAAGACTGATACGATAGAAGGTTGTGACTACCACTCCCGCTCAGAATGTCTAGGTTGAATAAGCAAGATAATTTGTGAGAAATTAGATATGGAAATGTGACTGGTGGATTTCATTGGAGAAGATTCAGCTACTACTAAGTACATACACTGCAGAAAGGTACGGCATGGCATCCATATATCCTTCAGTCCTACACAGGCTTATACATACAGTCGTAATATAATATAATGTACTTATGAATATACATTGGAAACATATGAGACTTTGATACATAAAAGTGTTCCTAATCGTATACACGATGTCCTATGCACCATATTTTCAGTTGATACCATGTTATCACACTACACAGGATTCGGTATATAGGTACGCTGGTGCTGACGGAGCGGATTAATAAGTAGACATACTTTAATACCAATAATTATTGTGCAATACAAAATTTGGTGTGTTATTATTATCAAAGGCAAGTCGAATCGCATCATGTGAAATGATATGAAAATTAATAATGCAGGAAGGATGGGTGAAATTAGCTGATGTTAGTAATAAATGTTGGAAGAGCTTACACAACTAAGCACAATAATTAAAGTATCAACCATGGTATTAATATCAAGCTTATTTCCTAACATCTGTATTAGATTTTGCAAAACGAGGGTGAAATTAGACTGGAGTGGATATTATGTTAGGAAAACAAACTGTAGTAGGTAAGTAATATCATCATGATGATGAAGAAGCGATATTTCCACTTGATGAAGATGACTCTTCAAAATCAAATCACAATACCATGGAGTCCTATTGAAATTACAACTGAGTCAGAAAGAACAGACGTGCTGCTATCTCAGGTGTATTAATTACTAAATCAAATACTGGAGAACATTACTCTGGCTCTGATGAAAGATTTTCCTGGAGATATTCTACAATGTTCCCCTGTATATACATACTACAATCACATTACTTCTACTTCCTAGACATCATAGACACTTTATTATCTCGGAATTTGGTTATTACCTAACTATTATGCGTAATATGGAAAGTATTGAAAGTTAAGAGTACTGGATTGGAATTCTTGTAATCATATTAGTAATGGATACTCTTAGTATATGTACAATGTGGCAAGTCGACTTTAGAGTATAATAATAACATTGTTGGTGGTAGTAGTTTGTTTGGAAAACTAAACATTTGGAGAATGTATAAGTTTGTGATGTGCTAATCACTGCATAGTGGATTTGTTGTAGGGTTGAATGAGTTGAAGCCGCGCGACTGGGTAACAAAGAAAGCGATAGATAAAAGATGCAAAGAAAGCGACGAGGCTATAAACTATGGCCACTCACCCATATTTAACCCTATTAGAGAAGATCTCCATGTAATATTGTTATTATTCCCTGAGAAATCGTTAAAACAGTCAGCAGCAGCAATAATGTTACTAGAAGGTACTCCCTTGGTTAACTGCTCACAATAGAAATAGTAATTGTGATTGAGTTTCATTTCTCGGACTAAAGTAAGTAGTAAGTATAGCTATAAGCCTGTCGTGACGTTTAGCTGAAGAGGGTAGTAGTATGAGAGTAAAGGAATTGTTTTTGACAACAGGAGCTTAACTGGGATACAAATGCACTACAATTTGCCACTACTTGTCATGATGAAACAAAATGGCTCGAAAATCTCTTGGTTTTTGTGGGAGGTGGTGCAACTCACTCATGTGAGAAAAATTTAACTTGACAGAGTTGTTGAGCAATTAAAGATCAAAGCTATATGGCTTGGCTGATTTGGTAGGCATTGCATTAGAATTAGTTTTCTTGGCAGCAGCGTTCATATTAGTAGGTACTTACATTTAGAGATCCCTTTGAGGAAAATTGCCCCAAAGAGACGATGTTTCTTGAAAAATCAAATGGCAACTGGGGAGTTGTAATGAAAAAAGGTAAAGAAGAATTGTTGTAATTAGAATTAATGGTAAGCGCATGAGAAAAATGCGTCTCTCGCTTTGTGTATGCAACTAAAAACACGAAAAGTAGTTTTTTGTTAGTATGGTAGGTATTTACTAAATCCGAATGTATAGGTAGGTAGGTATAGTGTAGAAGGAATGTTAATGACATGTGTTGGAACATGAATCAAATACTATAATGAATGAATCCAAAAAACACGCACACCACACCAATCAGAAGATGAGCAGGACTAAAGAATCCTTTCGTGGAGTTTAGTCTCAAAAAACCCAAAAATGCTACATGAATATGTACGTGGGTATGTTGAGTACTGATACTGTTGTTTATACAGTCAACAGTGTATACTGAGTGGAATCATGAGAACATTCAAAACGTCATGACGAGTTGGTATTCTCCAAAAATACGCTCATTCAGTCAAATCACGCAAGGGTAACTCTACAGAGTGTAAGGTATGTTAATAAACACCAAAAGTTACATTAAGTTGCTGGGGTTTGAATTTCTGGATTGATTTCCATGATTGAGAAGGGTTGGAATTGTATTAGTATGGTCGATTGGTATGCACTTGTGATTGGATGAATTTTAAGTGACACGGACGGTTTGAGAGAGATTTGGGAATTCGAAGGGTTAAAGCTACAGTGTGCAAAGGGTGAACAATAAGTTACATAGATTTGGTTTTGATTAGGTTATAGGTTGGTATGCAAAAATATCGAATGGTATTTCCATGGTGTGCGCATCTCAAAATCTTGTCGAATGATAGATTATTTGAATGTTTCTCATTCAAAAAAATTGTTGTAAAGAGTTAGTAATAAGTAAATAGTATATGATCATGAATGAATGAATGAATGAAGGATGTACAAAAAGATGGAGAGAGTAGTTTACCTAAAGATAATTTTTCTCCTGAATCGGGAGGCAGTGTAAACCCAAGCACGGCCATAGAGGCGATTAAGACGCAAGGAACGATTAAATTGAAGAAATAGTATAGCGTACGCCTTTGTATGTTAACCACAAAAGTTATATCCACAAAAGGCTCTGGACCTAAGAATCCGAAAATTGGGATTAGATTTGTACTCAAAAACAAGCCTCACCTCAACCTACAGGGTGTCGCAAAATCGTGTAGCTCTGGACCAAGAGCACAAAAAGTCTCTCTCAAAGAGAAATGTGAAATATTTTTTACAAGAACACGTGCTTCACTGCTTCATGTATTTTTGAGGACGTCAGAGAAAGCTCAATACTACGCTGCACAAAGTGCGTTTGGCGTATACGGAATAATATGTAAAAGGCACTAGTATTTACAATACGTACGTTAATAATTTTTACAGCTACAGGGTTAAGGTCAATGTCAATGTACAGGTCGAAAGTGTGTACCGTTGTGACATGATAATGGCAATAAGTAACAAATGTTCAAGTTTTGCTTTGTAGCAGCAGCGCGCTATAAAAACGAGGCAGTAAAATAGCTATGTATAGAACTTTTGTAGTAAAGAAAAATTTAGTATTAAAAAATCACACGCGTAAGTAAGTCGATGTTAGTTGCTGAATAACAATACTGAGACTACTACTGTAAAGACAAAGCAGGGTAAATTGATCAATAATAGAAGTAATAGTAATAGCAAAGCTGATAATAATAGTAGAGTTCAAAACTGTGGTGCCTTACGAACGACTTGTGTAATTCGTCTGTGAATTCTTCGGGAAATTCAGTTACTAATGATCCATTATGAATGAAGCCTGACTCTATTAGAGGAACATTAGGCGCTTAATCAAATTACACAATTTACTCTTTGTCAAAATACAATGCGTAAAAGAAAAGCTGCAAGTTAAGTGTAGTCATACTTACTTATACTAATAATATGCTTCTTCCCGTGTTAAATATTAAACAAATATTATGTATACTAAAAAGCGGAAGGCACGATTCTATTAGAAAGAAAATTCGATTTGTCATTCGAAACTCGGCATTCCCTGTTAGCATGGAGTCTTTTAATTTGATATAATGAATAAAAGAGGCTTCGAGCCAAATCTCTACAACGAACGGCAATACTTTGACCTGATCTGTGAACATTTCCTACCCTGTACTTAAGTTTTGACAAAGGGGAAACACAATTTGCATAATTTTGAAGGTATAAGGTGTCGCGTATTGCAGAAAAAGGAAAATAAGAGAAAATGAATTCGTTTGCGCCACCCTGTAAATTGGCTTGAGATGTGCGTCAAGCGAATTCAAAACGCAATTGAACCGCTTCACAAAAATTATAAAAAAGTAAGTAAAGGTTGACTTACAGCAGGACTAAAAAATCAAAAAATGTATACAAAACCGCATTAGATTGTTTGTAAATGTAAAATAAATTGAATGTAAAATGCACGAATGTATTTGTAGCACGTTATAACTTCGTGCATAAAAATAAGGCATTATGTTCTTACATAAAATATAGCATTCCTGCGTCCAGGTACTCCTAAAAAAGAAAAAAGAATAAATGGGTAGCTTCAAAAATCAAAAGGCCAACATGAAGTCCCTACACATCATCTCTCGCTGACACAAATTCAATCAGAGATGATTTTGTCCATGAAAGACCAATGTGGGTCACTTTACAGGCTAACAGTGGCATCGTAAACTCAAAACGCATGGCTTTTGCATAGAATGATGACTACTACATTACAGAAGAATAGGAACGGCATTGTTAAGTGAGTATAGATAGATAGACACACAAAAAAGTCAAAGTACAGAGCAATAATAGGTATACAAAATCAAATCAATAAATAGATAGATAGAGACAGAGATAGTACAAACTATAAACCAGCCCTTATAATTATAGTCGCCTTCATCCAACTTCATCTTCAGTTTAGCAGGCGTTCAAAATCTTTTAGTATATACACACACAAATTCCCGTACAAAATGGCGGAAAAAGTTTCTTTCGCGGTATTGTAGTCTGATCTGGAAAAAAAGTCCGAAAGACAATTACACACAACTAGCTATAGAAAAACTCAAACCAACAACAGCTGACAACAATGTAAAAAACTGTCATTATCAAAACGGCCTATGAATATTCGTCGTAGGCTCTCAAAGTACAGCAGCATAACGTATACCTTATAAGGATAGTGGAACAAAAATCCCGATAAAATTTCTCCTCACAAAACTCATTGTCACTCTTACAATAAGCAGGCATTAAAAATCAAATACAAAGCAATAGCTTTTGACATTCTCATGTAAAGTCATCGTTTACAACACACGGGCCAGTCAAATTGCCTTCGTTCGTTGAAAATACAAATAGGTAGTAATTAGAGACCAAGGAGAGGGGGTGAGAGAGTGAGAGAGTAAGTGAAGAAAGGGTGGTGAGTGCAAAAACCATTTGAAAGTGAAAGAAGGTGAAATTGAAGTAAATTCCAATGATAGCAAAAATCCACGTTACACATTGTTAAGTAGTAGTAGGTAGTATAAGAAAGGCTGATCGAGAAAAAGCAAACGAATCTCGCACAAAGGGAAACAGTAAAACACATGTGTAGAGGAACATTTACAAATGTCTATATAAGAAATTGAACTACAATAAAAAGAAATTGAATTAATTAATTTAACTTAATTTGTAATTAGACAGGTAGGTACCAAGAGATATTCAAACAAATTGCGTTCTAAAAAAAGTTACAAGTAAAAAGAGAAAGTTGGGAAAAGTATAGAATATTGATGAAACAGAATTAGATTATAATAATAATGATAAAGGTCACTATGGCCTGCTTGGTGTTGGTTTGCAAAATATGGAACGGTAGCACTAGGACTAAACTCGACTTGACTTGGCTGTATAATATAATATACCATAGTGAGTGAAAGTGAAATGAAAGAAAAGAAAGAAAACATACAAAGGTTTGTCTGCAGTCGTCCAACAGCGTCGATTTTACTGAACTGACTGACTGACTGACTGAGTGAGTGAGAGTGTACTGTATAAGTACTAATAGGTTTACGTATAGAAGTACAACAACAACATAGATTTAGGTACATACTGTATATAGTGAGAATAATGTGAAACAGTTTAGATGTGAGTGCTAAATGATGAAAAGAGATATTTTTTAATTTAAGTGATGGTGTATTACAGTAACATTGCATTAGTTTGGGTGGATTTGGCCAGAGTTAAGTGGAGTAGGAAAGTGTAGGTGCTCAGTTGGAGTCAATTAAACTGAATAGAACTAAAAGTTGGGTTAGTGATGGAAGTAGAGAGAGAGAATAGTGGAAGTGAGTAAGAATGTGGTCTAGTAGCTAGCTGGTTCTCTCACACAGTACACTTGTGTGAGAGAACAGTAGTAGTAGTCACATACAGAGAAAGTGGAATGAGGAAAGAAGAAAAGTCCGATTATATAAGAGTACAATGAGATGAGTTGTTAGTGTGGATAAATCTATCTAAAGATAGAACGAGTTAAGTATGACATGGAGTATCTGTAGTGCAGTGAACACACATAGACGGAGAGCCGAGGGAAGCAGAAGAATAAGAAGAAGGCCATAAGACCGCGGAATAAAGAGTAGTGGAGTAACTACGTATACGAGACCAGATCCACTATTATGAGTAAATTTCCTACGCAAGCAAAAGGAAAGAAGGCATGGTTGTATGTAGTAGTGTACATATATATTTAGACTATGCTCATACTCATACTATTCGTATACACAGCCACCCAAATACTCAAAACTGTTCTACACACACCAAAACGAGCCAAAGACTCCTTCTCCCATACACATCAGTATACAGTAGCTTACTAGACGTAGTATAGCTGTAGTAGTCTGAAACACACACATACACACACAGAGAGAAAGTAAGTAGGAAAGGAAACTGGGAGAAAGTAGGGTCGTGGAAAGGAATGAAAGGAAATGCGGGAAGAACACCCCTCGTACTCTGTAAAATGAACTGATTCGTATCCCAATGAGAAAATCGATCAGACTGACTACTCGGCTCTCGAGAAATTCGCATAGCATCATCATCATCATTCCGGATACCCACCCGGGCTCCTCGACTCAATTCCGCCAAGGGAAGACAAGAAATCCTCTTTCACTGGCACTGGCACTCTTGGCCCACCCAACTTTTAGCAACCAACCAAACTCTATATATACGTCACCATACGCTCCTAATACTAAAATACTACAACAGACTTTTGCCCTTCTCTCTACAAACTACGGCCACACGTATAAACATATTATTTGTATCTGTACAAAACACGACACCCCAAAGGCACTCAAATCACTACATTCGTTCGCAGCTCTACCAAAAGGCTCCACTCACACACAAACACACAGACTCACATACACACTCTCTCCTGTAATTCTAGTAAGTACTTATATATTAGTAGTATGAATCACAAATTCTTTATTTCTATGTATTATGTATGTGTAGCTACTAGAAAAAAGTCTCTCGCATTTTAGTTTTTCGGGCGCTAATTACTCGGAAAGATAAATACCTACGAAATTCATGAGCTTGCACGTTTCTCTTTATGTTCACACTACAGATGACTCCAAAATCAACTTTTCCGGTGAGTCTCCGTTAGAATAGAAATAGAACTGTAGGAAGTAGAATTACAAATAGCCCGATAGAGAAGCGAGTACAGTAGTATATAGCATGGTAGTAAATGGGTAAACATGGGATGAACACAAAGGAGGGGGTGAGTGATGTCAATGGGAAAATTATGATGATGCGGGAGAGTAAAAGAAGCGGGGAAAGTATAGCAGAGAGCTGTCTGGGCAGGCGGCTAAATGTCAAATTTAGCATTTTTTGGATTTTTAATAAATCTTGTTTGCCACGGGTGTGGTGGACCAAAGTAAGTAGACAAGTCCTTTATGACGAACAGCCTGAGGAGAGCACAGCGGCTCCCTCCGCTTACCACAACGTGTTCTCTGGACGCCAAATTAATGAAAGTGGATCACATCACAGATCATTTCACAATCGCCGAGTCCATTTAGAGCCTTCCTTTTTTCCAACGTCATCCTTAAACTCCCTTGTTTTCCTTTAACACACTACACTCACTGTTAGTTTCGGATTATTTTTTGTACAATATCAATTTTTCAAATCTAGTTAATTACTTTTTCCGCCATTATATAAGTAGCTACCATAATAATAGTTAAGAGTAGTATTAAACCGAATACCTATACATACTTAAATTATACATAAAGTATAAATGCGTTACTGAGGCTGGTATTAGTGGTACATTACGTATAATTCCATTGAAATTGAGATTTATCTCTTTCTAGAAGCCTTTCATATTTGTCCTTAATGAATCCGTGATTCTTTTCAATTCTGAATCTGAGAATAAAAATGAAATCTGCTAATATTTAATGAATGTAACTGATGAAGTCGAAAATTATTGGAGAAGAACGTTTTTAAAGTCATCATTAGTTAGTAAAGCCACGATATTGTTTTGGTAAATTATACTGCTGCCATGTAAGTACTAAGATCAAAGTAAGTATGTAAGAAATTGATATATGAATAACGCTCAGGTTCAAAATGCATCATCTCATACCTTTAAGATCCCACTCTCCATTCGTTATAAAACTGCTGATGTCTCCCCCGTCTTCTGATTGCAGTTGTAAATCGAGCTGTAAAAATTACATCATAATACATTAGGCATACACATTCAAATCAAAGGGAAAACATGACAATACTGCATACAAGTTCATTTCTAGCGTATAGATTCTCTCTACAAATTATCGCGGAACGGAAAGATATTGATGGAGTGGTTAGATTTCATTAATTATGAATCTCCTTTGATGAATGCAAAGGTGTTGGTGGTGATTGATGAGGTAGTGCTATGAAGTACTAGTACTAGTAGAATCTTGCCTGAAAACCATCGTAAGTCCAACTGCCAAATTTCATTTCACACTTCTGCTCATCAAAAGGGAACCACGTGATGTCAATTTTACACGTGCTCTTAAAGATTCCTGGAGGGATGTAAGAGCAACTGCCATTATTTTTCACCACAACATTCGTAGGATACGTTCCATCAAAACCTTCGTCGGCACTGTAATCATATAATCATATCACTGTCAGTCTATATGCTTTCTCTTTCATTTCCGCGTATAGGATAGGGAAAGTTCCTTGCTATTTATTTCTCCGATCAACAAAGCAGCACACATGTTATGTATGACACAAAAACCTCCTGTTAGGTTGTGTTTCCCTGCAGATATGATGTTTCCCTAATTCTAAGGATCAAGTTTGAGTAGAAAATCAAGCAAATCTATAAAGCAGACTCTTCCCTAGAGAGGGACAAACCCAAATCATAAGAAAATGTCAACTTAAGAACCCACAGACGGATTTGGCTTAAATTCAAACATCCAAAAATGAACAGGGAACTTTTTTTTAAATGCTTCTAACAATAAATACTAGGATATTAGTGAAGTTCAGCCAAATCCATCTAGGGGTTCCGAAGTTGAAATTTTCCGTTTTGTATCTGTACCCCAGTTTGGGGAAGAATCTGTTTACAACATGATATGGAACCTTAAATGATTCTAGCAATAATTTCTACATGTGAGAAATTCGGCCAAATCCGTCTGGGGATTTCGATGTTGGTATTTTCGACGTTTTGTGTTTGCCCCTCTCTGGGGAAAAATCTGATTCGCAGATTAACACGATTCCCTACTCAAACTTGGTTCTTAGTGTTAGGGGAACATTATATACCCAGAGGAACCCAATCTAATGGGGGGTTTTGTGCTATGTATAACATCGGTGCTTCTTTGATGTTTGAGTGAAAAAGTTTAGAAATTTAACAAATGATTTGAAATTGAGATAATGTAAGCAAGTATATAAATACAAGATGTATGTAGAGAGATAGAAATGGAAGCGTTAGATATTATTATTATTGTTATATTATGAGTAAATGATGAGATAGGATGATTTTTGACGCTGACCTATTGTACATTAAAACATCAGGCTTCCAAATTCGATGTGGTGGGATGCGGAGGTCAGTAATGTTAGCGTACTCACTGGCATTCCATCTGAGATTGACGTCATTCCATTCCTGAAGCCACCAGAAGAGACCGTTAGTTCTCACAGTCAAACGAATTTATGGAAAGAAAGTACGAGTGGAATCGAGTCAGGGGTGAAATCTAGGGTTTAGCTCAGGATCTACTTGGCACATCACAATTGCAGCGAGATTTTCGCTTTCACTCTACGATTTCAATTCCTTTTGGCTTACACCAACCGGTGCTTTCATTACATTACACCCGTACGTACAGTGCAATCAAACCATCGAGTCAATCTGAGAGGAGAAAGTTGAGAAAGCAACAGAGAAAACAAAACGAGGCGAAAGTTAATTTCTCTCTGCTTTCACTCCCTCTACGTCCAGCAGACACAATTCTCCAGGTTTGCCGTCTGGAGCAAAGAGGGCGTTTGTGACAACACTTTCTCTTTGCTTTCTGTCTGATCTCCTCAACAACTCCTTTCACCAACACACAGCACAGCACAGCAGTATGTTACTTACATAACATACAACGGCAATGCAGAGAAATTTTCCCCGACACACTTTCTCCACTTTCTCTGAACATTAAAAGCTAACAATTTTCATTAAAAGCCTTTCAGTCGGCTCTCATGGTTTGAAACATAAAGTAAAGATAGAAAGAGAGCAAGAGACGACGGCTTTTAAGTTCGATTCACGCTCATGCACATGTGCCAAGTAGAACATGGATATGAAGAAAACGTCTTATGGGTTGATTTCACAGGAAAGGGTCAGAGGCAAGCCAAGGCAATAGCACGACAAGGCAAAGCAACGTTTCAAACGGAACCAAAGGCAAAGCCAAGCCAAACCAGACCATACTTATGTAGAGAAGAGACGAAAGCAAATCAACATCGGACCAAAAATAACAAATGCGTAACAACAAGAATATTACACACAAAGACCAAGTAGTAATACAAGTAACAAGGAAACAGTAGTGCATTGTATTATTGCTCTTTCAGTCCCCAATGTTTCATGAACTCATGAGATGACCCATAACATACAATTCCAGTCTCCACCACCACCTCCTTCTATACACAACACAATGTCAGTGTAGTATTTCTATCTGTATCTTTAAAACCGACCCACTTGAACAAAAAAATCTGTGTATTATATGTATGTATGTATACTTATAGCAAGACAGAGACTGTATGAGTCTCAGAAAATATATAACAACAATAACAACAGAGTCGGCGGGGAAGAACTGAACAAGAGTTCAGAACTCGTCCCACACTCTAGTTCTTGCTTTCTCAATTTCGTCGGTGGGAGTTTACACGAAATTGTGAATGGCGAAAGAAATGCTTTGTGCAATCTGTGCCAGCTGTACACACTGCAACGTCCTTTCATCTCAACAACCTAACCAGTTACTTTCCAACTCTCTTACAATGTGGCGTTCACGTCTTTTCTCAACAACCGCGTTTACTTCACTTTCCCCTCAGTCTGTGTGTGTAAGAAACACACAGACACACTGTTCAATGCCCAAGTTTCAACAGAAAAGTTGAGATAATACTTTTCGACTATGTGTAGCATTTTGCGGGTTGGTTGGTTGGTTGCGTTGATGTGTGTACGTGTGTTTCCCACACTTTGAGCCATATACGCGCTTAATTAAAAACAATTTGCTTTTTTCCAAACTCCCAGTGGCACCATTTCTTTTGTACAAAGTGTAACTTGCTTACACCTGCAACCGACATCCTACTTTTAATGGTTTTGTATACTACACTCTGTGGTCGGGTGTGATGTTTTACTTTGATCCTGAATTTGTTGTAAGTACAGATAATTAGATACAAGGGGACAGCAATAAGTACATAAATATACACACACACTAAATACATAATAAGTTTCTTTTGATATTTGTTTGAAAAACAGGTATAGTGGAGACTGATAATTTTGGTCTTGGTAATTTATTGAGCAACACACTAAATCCGTGAAACTCCTCGGTCTTTGTAATATTTAACAACAATAAGCAACATTTGGGTTAATGGAAAAGCAATATATAATTTCAATGTTAGTACCTATACAAAGATTTAAAGCATGTCAATATTAAGTATTAATTTTCTTTCGCTCTAGGTATTTGTACTGGCAGTAGTCATACAGCGAAAGTACAATAGTAATTTAAGTTAGATATTATGCATTGTCCTGAAAAATAAGGTAGGTATATTTGTCCGTTTCGAAATACAAGCTTTTTATATTTGTATTATTCCCTTTAATACAGTAATAATATATTAAAGATCCTCTTTCATAATACTTATGTAAATCTTGAAACATCGTCTTATCGAGAGTATCTAGAAATAAGTTCAAAATTTGCAACAATAATTTCCAATTTCATGAGTTTCTGTTGAACATAGTAGTATTATTCACTTACCCCACTTTAGACCGAATTTTAAAAGATCATATGAAACAGAATAATAATCAATAGCACACATTTTAAAGACTAATATACATGGAAAAATTCCTTAAATTAATCATAAATGTAATGGATACATGAAATAGAAAGCGACCCTGTGTGCAAAAACAATTGCCTGCTAACCTTGAAAATACTCATTGAATTGAATTTTTCTTTTCCACGCTATTACTTTGCAATTCATTTCATATTACCATACATTTTACCAAGTTCATGTATGCAACCAAAATTTGCAAAGTTAAATATTATATATTACGGTGCATAAAGAATACTAAAGTAAATACATAGCTCACTACGCGTTTCAATATAATATAAAGTATATTGTTCATGTAGCAAATCATTAGAGCATCACCAATGTTATTTTAAATATATATTTTGACGTGTAGGAGTTTGCATTTACTGTATACATAAGAATTAGGTAGATGTACGGAGAGCATTTGGATTATGTAGTAGTAGAACTCACAAGAATTTAATTATAATACAATACTAGTGAACAAAATAGTACAAGTTTTCATCCCAATTAAAACCATAATATTTGATTTGCATGGTTAGATTAAAGAGATTTTTACTGCATTGTTCTTAAGGTATGCTTATAGAGAGTGAATGAGAGTGAAGGCACATAAAGCTGCTAAAAGTTAAGCCGCGCTAAGCTTTCATTTGGCTAATATTTGTATATGAACAAGAAGAAGCTCATTTGAAAGGTTGTAAATTAATCCTGTTCAAAGGAATTTTCCCATGAATATCTTCGGCGTGCGTATGTAGTATACACTACATAGTAGCTTTTCTTATATTGACCATTATTTTATAAGTTTAGTAGGAAAGTAGAATGTAGGTAATACTTCCGTTATTGTATAAACAACCTCATATACATATACAAATTAATAATGTCTGCAATAGAAAGGTAGAGATAGAGAAGCTGAAGCTTTGAGTGAAAGTTTATTATTGCATACAAGTAGCCAAGGCAAAATACAGAGAGTTTATTGGAACAGGCAAACTATCATTTAAGTATCTCAGCTTCTCTTCGTTTTCTGGCACTGTACAAGGGAATAATACAGCAAAAGCTTAGTGTGTGAATGAGTAATCAAGATCAAAGCTTTCTAGTATAGTAGTTCCATGTAATGTACTATGTACACATCCACTAGGCTATTTGGTAAATAATATTGTAAAAGAATGCCAGTAATTTCACTAGTATTATTACACTACTAGTAAGTACCTGCACCAGATCATAATAATATGGCAATGCAATTTTTAATTTACTAACAGCTTTGCCATATCCACGTGCTTGAACTATGTGTTCTACAACGTTAAGCAGAGTGGTGCAATTTGTATCATACGATTATCATTTCTGTTTGGCAGTGTATGTCAGTTAGTATGGTAATTGGTTTACAAAGAAATATGCATGCGTGAATTAAAAGAGAACGGAGAAAGCCAGGGAAACTCAATGCCTACAATAACATACAAGTGATTCCCTAAAAAGAGAGAAAAAAGTAATGTGTTTAAAGGTCAATGTGGGTAAGAAAAGGTATGTGTATACATAGGTAGTGTGTCCATCGTATAATAAGGACGTGTGTTTGGTGATTTTTAAATGTGACACTATATTCATTCGGTTTCTTGGTGAATCGGTCAAAATAAAAACTCTCAAAAACAAATTACAAAAAAGGTCAATTAAAAAAATTCACCAGCAAGACAATCAATACAGTCAGAAAACGATAAATAATAAAATATTTGATTTAGTTATGATGATATAGGGAGAAGAGAATTTCAAATAAAGTTTGTTTTATTGTTTCAAATGCATTTGAGCGTTTTTGCTTTGACCCAATCACCTGAATTCATTCTATAGAGTAGTTTTATAGATTAAGAAAGGGAAAGTAAAGCAGAGAGATAGATAGAGACATAGTATGGTGTAGGTTTAATAATGTGAGTGTGGTGAAGGTTGATTGCATTATAATAGAATATTGGTGACTTTAGTCCAACACGAATCTTGTGATTTGATAACGTTTTCAAAAGAAATTAAAACAATAAGACACAAATATTAAAAGTTGTACACAGAGAAAAACAGATTGGTTTGGTACGTACGTATAAGAATAAGAATATGGTATACAGAGTAGAATAATAGTAGAAAGAAACCTACAGGAAAACGAAAAAGAAAGAACGAAAATTTTATCAGAGAGAGAGAGAGAGAGAGAGATAGAAAAAGAAAGCGAGACGAAAAGGATATTTTATTATTATGTTTACGGTCCAGAGATATAAAATGGGAAGGGGATGATTCAATTGTGAGTGGAGTACCTCGCAGAGCAGTAAATTCTTTTGGAGAATTCCTGAGATATTTTCATCTTGATATTATTGGACAAGGAGTAATATTAGGGCAAATAAAACATAAAAGATAGGAGGAAGCAAGTTGACTTGGTTATGGATATTGGGTTCAGTATGGTACAAGTATAGTATGGAGAACTACACTTTAGGTATATGGTAACTTGTGTGTAGGTTTGCCTTGGACTTGACGTTTGGGAAAAGCCATTTGTTAGATATAATCTACTTTAGTTTTTGTTGTTATTGCCTGTTACATGGATCCAACCACATACAATGAAAATACTACTGAAATAGTAATAAGTAAGTGTTGGAGTGTTTGGTTTCCTCATCAGACACGGTGTACATTGAACATACAAGTATTTTTTACTCTACAGTTAGTTGGCATGTTATGTACTCTATCTGTACTTTAATATACGTATACCTAATTAATATTATAATTAACAAGGTGAGCGAATTGTGTTATATTTTAAGTAGCTACTTTATAAATTATAATACAAAGATGACAATAGCATGAATGAGACGTGTACTTTAGTTTTAGTCATTCTATATTATTTTGTACAGGCCATTCCTAATGCTAATGCACAAAAAATCCCTAAAGTTGTGCTGTATTGTACGAGTTGCCTACTAAATGTATGGTGAAAGTATTTTAGAGACTAGTGGCAGATTGTATGCTGTTCTGTATATACTAGAGTAAAATATGGGAGTTCCTACTAATGTGTGAGATTACATGGAGAAGAGCTTCCAAAAATATTTTCGAAGCGTATGAGTTATGAGTATTTATATATTTTGGGGTACTTAATACTTGGTATGAGAGGGTACGTTACGTTAGTTTAGTTTTAGTGAGTTGTTAGTTAGTTAGTAGTTAGTTAGAGATAAGTATTATGTGACTACAAATATTGATTAGATATAGATATACATATAGAAGAATTTTATTTCGTAGAGTAAGAATATTTATATATGACTACTACTTCTACAGCAAAATTTGTAAGAAAGTTAACGGCAACCAAAAAGTGCAAAATTGGTCGTGGCTTGTGGGCACAGGGGGTGAGGGGTGACAGAGACAGAGACAGGAACAGGAAGGTTTGATGGTATGATGGTTGGGTGAAAGTTTTCTGATTTAGGTCAGGATATTAAAATTCATTAAAAATGTTCTCGATTGAAATTGAGATATGTAAGTAAAAAAGAGAAAAGAGACCAAAGAAGGTTTATATATAGAGAGAGATTATTATTAGATATTTATTATTATTTATTTTTATGTAGTATTAGTGAAAAAAGGTGAAATGTCCGTAATGATTTTGTTAGACAAATGGAAGGGTGAAAAAACTTACGAATCGCAACCAAATTGTAGTGATTAGGAGTTGATTCTTCTCGTCCTTTTACACATTTTATAGGTACATGCAAAAAATTTCGACATTTGTAAAAAACATGGTTTTTGGTTACGTTTACGTCAAATGCGAGTTGACACACGAATCACATACACACATACAAATTGATCATTCAATGTTTTCAGTACAAAGTAAAGTAATTAGGGTAAATGTAATTTAGAGAAATAGAATAATGATAATAATGATCACGAGTCTGTCAAGAATAACAAAGTTCAACCAGCAAGTGAACGAAATGAAATCTACCAAGGAATTTTGATACATAATTTTTTACAAGACTCAATAAACGAACTATAAACATGAGATAATTTAAAATGTTTAAAAAATTGGTTTTTTCTTTCGTTCGCAGCTGGTTAACCTGCAGTGTATAAGGTAAGTAGGTTTATTCGCTAGTACAGAGATACAAATACATATCAATCAACTCAATTCATTTTCATCATTCGAATTTCTCACATTTGCCATGTCACAATGCTTGCTTGCAAAATACGTAACATATAGATTACAAGTACAACGCACAGCGGTAGGGCCATTGACAACAAAGAAACGGTCAATGGCCAATAAGCCATTGTCAATCAAGTTTTCAGTTCATGTCATCTAGATCTTCAGAATCGATTGTGGGTGTCCTTTTATTATTATTTAGTCAAGTCAAGCACACGAAACGAACTAACGATCAGAAAGACTCAATTGCCTTTAATTAATTACGTTTATTGGTTGCAACGTACGATTACGAGAGAGTGACACAATTTGTTTGTATCCAAAAATTCCACGACCACAACCGTCTGAGCAAAAATCCCAAAGCGTCCATTCAATTATAATTATTATTAATAGACTGCCACCTTGCAGTTCACTGAGATCAGCTTACTAAATAGTTAACTTAACGTGTAATAATAAAGGTCATAATAATAAATATAAAGTATAGTCAACACAGAGTACAAAAAAACGGCTAGACTAATAATCAGAATAATAATCAGAATAATAAGGAGCAGCTAGTCTACATAATACTTAACAGGTCAAGGAGATACCAAGGGCGGGCTTGCGGATTCTCTATCAATACCATTATCATTATCATCATCATCATCATTACAACAATAACATCACCAATATCATCGACATGACGCGAAACAGGGCACGGCAGCTAATAAGTAAAATATCCTAGAATCGATCGAAATATGCATACTTTAAATATAGAGTTAAAATGTTCATCTCAAAAATTCAAAGGGGGAAGAAGGCCACACTTATATGATATTTAATATATAGAGGCAGGACATGACATGGGCAGTCAACTAACAAACGGTCCAACGATTACAGTAACTAAAAATACTAAACAGACTCAAGTCGGAGACAAATGTCACACAAAAGGGTGAAATAAAATGATAGGGTCATCGACTACACATTTCATACGGGAGAAAGGACACATGGAAATTGTAAGCATTCCAAAACCAAAGAGATTCGTCTGTAAACATTTATCCAAGTATATTTATAATATGTAATGTTCAAGTAATATATTATATATTATGGGGGAGGACTTAGGAAGGACATAAGTACGTGAGAGATTGGTTTTGTATGGATGAGGAATTTCTGTCAATAAAAGTTCCTTGGAAAAAAGTTTAACTTGTGCTTTCTACATAGTATAGAAATATTTTTGAAAAAATCCGTTCAAAAATATGTAGGTAAATGTGTGCTGTAAAAAATTCAAAAATTCATTGTGATTGCAATTTTCTGTTTTCTCTTGTCTGCATGATGATACTACTACACTAACAGTATATTATTTATATTATATTTATCATAAGTATATTTTACATAGCTTAGGTGTGAATGTAAAAAGGTCGTAGGGAGGAATTGTATCTATTTTGTGAAGAAATTATGTAAAAGCGCGCTGGTTTCAACAAAAATGTTCACAAAACACTAATGACAAAAGCCACATCATAATAAACATTGAATCATGAAGTGGAAATCGTAACTCCTATATACTACGGAACTAACTGATATGTATACTACGTTCTATTAGAAAATGTACAGATGCAGAACACGTTTCGCTTAACTCAGCAGAGTTGAACTAACGGTGTGGATAAGTGAAATTGGGTAGGAATGAACTCAACCAGAAGGACAGAGTATTGAAAGTAAAAAAAAACATAATCAAATTACGAAAACTAAAAGGTTGGTTATCCCACTATGCTGAGCATGAATGAATAAAAGTAAAGTGGAAATTGTTCACGGGCCAGTTTAAGCAAACGTAAAATAAAACTAAAATTTCTTGTGTCGCACTCCTTGTAGTTTTGCAATGTAACGACAACTCTGCACGACTCGATCCTTTTGAATATGTAAAATATCCTCAAGTCACTCAGTCGGCAGGGCCGTTAAAAAATAATCAGCTCAATTCTCGTCTGCTGCTCATCGCCTCTTATTTCTACCGAAAAGTCGACAATTCTCTTACTAAATTAATACTTGCCAGAGTTCCTAGTAACTACATGTATTATACATCTAGTCTTAGTAACTAATGTAAATATGTACAAGTAACAGGTAAAATCCACGGTGTAAGTGTGTGCTTTATACTGCTGAGAAAGTTGCCTATAAAAAATAGCCTTTGGCTTTCGTTTTCTCTCATTCGATTCCTTTCTCTGCCTTGCCTTCCTTCATAAGCTAAAATCTTGCTAAATGTACACATTATAATATTTTCTCCGACTCTGCCAACATTCAGCCTGCTACAAACTATAACGCAGTTTACCCCACTTTCTTATAAGCAGCACTCAAAAGAAAGTCGCAGTAGTAGCGGTCTGACTGTTAAAAACTAAAATTCGTGTGTATTTGTGTATATACTCTCCCTGTAACATTTTCGCATTAGGTACTACACACTGTAGAAAAGTATAGTGTGTTCATACATTATAAAGACATATAAACGTGACTTGCTTTTCCTTCCATTTGTATTTTCTGGTGAAAGCAATTCACGACGTCAACTGTAATAAAAACTGGCTCATGTCTTGTTGTTGCATTATGTCATATCATCTGTCTGTCTGACTGAGTCCTGCAGGCTCTTGAATCCTTTTTGTATTCTTTACGGCATATTCACTGCTCAGAATTCAAGTGCTTTGCTTACTATACACAAGTCCTAAGTATAATAATAAGTGTTTTCGTATATAAAGACTCGTGCTTAGCTATAATACAGATATATAATACTACAATCTTGTTTATATCCAAAATGACTCTTCGTCCTCTATGACCAATACATGTACTCTGTATATATACGTACTATCTCTAGCATGACAAACACGAATACACTGCATACACATAAGTAATGCTCGAATGCTTGTTTTCAAGTCACTCTTAAGAGTTTTAGCCTGTGGCTGAGAGAGAAAAGAAAAGCTAGAGAAAGATAGGTACTTGTTGTCGGCATAGAGAGAGACTAAAGAGGGAAGTGTGTGGATGATAATAATATGTGAAAGCCGAGTGTTGTTATAATGAAAGTTTAATTCTGTTTGATGGACGGAAAAGGTCCAGTGGCTATATCTGTTTGATAAATACAATACACTAAGATACTGGACAAACCAAAGTAGCACAACAACATTGTTATAAAATATGTGTATAATTTTACTTGTTATATTGCTAAGCAAAAAATACAATCTAATATAACATTGTTGTATTGTATACGCGTAAAAATATTTTACTAACTGAATATATTTCTCAACTGTCTTTGGTAGTAGTAGTGCAGTACTAGAAAAATAGTTTGCAGTAATAAACAGTTGAGAGCAAAAAGGAGAGAGATGAGGATGGATTGCACGATTTAGTACAGTGGTGCTAGTATAAATACATGGAGACTGGACGGTTTGTTCAACTTTACTTGTGCTGTAGTACTACTATCTGTATATAGTGTGTAACAGCTACAAAAGGCTATACATGAAATTGAGCCCGTAACATCAAGTACAGATAAAACTGGACTTGACTAATAAATTGAGCTCTTCCACCAACGGGCAAGAAATAAATACAAGTGACCGTGTATAACAGTATACCTATATATTATTGTATCATACACAGAGAAAGACAAGATTACAAAGAAAGAACTAGAAAGAGAAAGTAGAATGGAGACGAGTACAGAGAGTGAAAAGTAAATTTAATAGAAAAAGTCAAGTCGCAGCGTCGAATAAGAAGGGCTTTCTGTATATAAGTTTGAGTGAGAGCCTCTTTGAAAAACATCTGTCCTGTATGATGTTTCAGAGAAACGGAAAATTCCCGGAAGGAAACTGACTATCCGTAAGGATAAGCAGAGCAGGACAAATAATGAACAAATCTCATACAGTCTATATGTAGTAGTACCTATGTATGTATAGTTTCAATAGCACAAGAATTCTACAGTATTAAATTACAAAGTATTGTAGTGATAGTAGCGGCAGCATTTCATTATTACTACGTGTGTAGTTATTATGCTACTAGCTTAAAGTGTGTACGATTTACTCTTTCATGAGTTTACAGTGTGATTCCCTTGAATGAACAGTGACTACAACTAAGGAAGTATTCCATATGTATAATATATGCAGGTACATGTGCTATATACATTTATTCAACCACAGTGAAAAGTGTATGACAATGACAATGAGGAAAGTGGACCGTGTTCTACAATCCGCATTGTCACTACTCTCTAATGTAAAGTAAACAAGATCTGTCTGAGTATAAATTTAATGGAATGTTCGCTATACACACTCCATACATTACATTATGCACTGTTCCTGTAGTAGTGGTAGCACATAGTGTAACTATGCATGTACAAATTGTATGAAATGAATTAAGAATGAATTCTATATAGTAGTATGGGTCTATGCAAGGATTCCTATGTATATAACAGCATGATACGAATTAATTCTTGTGAATTAATACAAATCAAATCATACAAGAGAGTAACCTACAACGCTGATGAGCAACACTTACCGCGTGGACAGCTGAACATGAAGGAAATCATAGCGAATGAAATGAAACAGAAAGTAAACAAATCGACGAATAATAATACAAAAGAGAAAGATAAAGAGAAAGAGAAAAAGAAAGGGCAATATATAACTGTAGTAGTCGTTGTGTATAGTTTGGATTGGATCGTGAAAGTAAAGTAAAGTAAAGTAAGTAAAGTAAAGGAAAGTTGAAGGATTGAAGGAAACACACGAAAAAACGAGTAGAGAATAGACACAACACGAAATGTGGCAGAATACGAATCACGGATAGAGATAGAGAGTGAGTGAGAGAATGGACAAAACATTGCGCACTGACAAAAAGGTGAAGTACACAAGGGCGGCGAGACGAATAGAAAATAATAAAAACGGAAAAAATCAAAGATCCTGTGTGGAAATACTAATAACTAAGTAAAGTGTGATGCTGGTTGTTGTATGCAGCAGAAGTATATTTAGTAGGTATAGGTAGTGTTGTACATAGATACATACGTCTAAGTACTAAGAGAAAAGAAATTGCAGGAAAAGGACTATAGTTGGACTAGTATGAGATTGATAGTATTACGTTACTAAATGAATGAATAGATATAGAAGAAAGAGACAGAGACAGAGAGTAGGTTTTTAAGTAGATAGACGTATGGTGTGATAGAAGTACTAGTACGTATGGTATTTATATACAAGTAATATTTAGAGCACAAGATGGTGTGGTTTGAGGTGGTATAGCTATTAAGTATAATTATTATTGGTAGAGATAGCTCATGAGATTTATAGTAAGTATATATAGTACATGTGTAATGTACGCGAGGACAGTTCAGGGCTACACTTAGTAAAGGTAAAGTCAATTTTAGCGAAAGGTTGAAAGTAACAAAAAGACATTGACAGACAAGGGCATAAGGGTGTAAGATTTCACCACCTTTTCAGTTAAAGGTGACACAAGTTTACAATCACTTACCAAATTTAGCCACGTATTGGTTATAAGAATTTGATTCTTTTCATCCTACAACATCAAATTTTCATTAAACAGATTCGAATCTTCATACAACAAAAGGTTTTGTTAAAACTAAAATGCTACGTCATTCGACACCACATTTTCCACACCCACACATACATACGATACTTTTATGCCCATTATTCTTCTTTTTTTCTTTGGGGAAAGTGAACAACAGACTGTGGTTTTACGTGTTGGAGTAAAACATACATTCTGTGCACTTTCTTTTCGTTTTTTACCTAAGACAGTATATACCACGGAAATGTCGATACATTTTAAGTCTTAGAGACCATGATATGGTTGAATGGTAATTTAATTTAATAATAAAACTGTAATTGCAGTTGTACTTATAAGTGATAGAGTTTTGTACACTAATAAAGAATGGTATTAGTAGAAGCAGCAATTATGACTCGGTAATTTGTAAGGCAGCTGACATTTTTGGTGCAATGCGAAAAGGGAATTTGCTTTCCGACTGCGTTCTGCTTGTGAAAATTCGACATTTAAAGGAATTTCGAGAGGTGAAATCCCCAGATAGAGATTTTGAGTCAAAGCGTCGCATGCTTGCAGTTTTGAGCATTCAAGTAGGTGGATGATCTCCTTATGAGGACAGAGCACTGTATTTGATTCTCGCCTCGTTTATTCTTCTGTCGTGTCAAAAGTTCTCTCTGGTGATATTACGAAGAAGAGAAAGGAACGTTGTACCTTCGCCATTTCGTCCTTGCTTTGCCTTTGTGCAAGAATCCTTTTTCATCTTGTCCTTTTCACACAATACAAAGGTATATGACAGAATCACAGATTTTTTCTACACCAGAATTCGTTCGTTCGTTCCTATTATTCGGGATAGTTGTTCGAGTGTGTGTATGTGTGTGTCTTGACTTTGACTTTTTTTCTGTCCGTCTCGTTATTCCTTTTTACTGACATAATCAAACTCTTTTGATAATAAAGAACAGGAAGAGGTTTCACGTTCCTTCAATTCGTCTCAGTTTTCCAACAGCTCCAACCCTCATGATACATGACACCACTATTTACGACACTCTGTACATAATAATTTCGCACTCGTGAGATTACTTTTAACTGGCATTGACAGGCGACCTCATTTCCCCATCTTATATCTTGTTTTCTTATCCTTCCACGTAGAAACATAAGACAACCATTGTATTTTTATTTCAAAATAAATTTGTATTGATGTTGCTATCTTTTGATAATAACGAGACATAGTCAGGTAGGTGGTAGGTTAGCTGTGAAATACAGACACCTACTAGAAATGCTCCTTGCTACATAGTAGATATATTAATAACGATACATAAAGCCCTCCCTATTATCTGTATTCCCTGTGTAGGTATAGCTTTTTGAAGTTTAAAAATCTATAGAGCTGAAATAAAACAAGAACATTTTACATAGTGTGTCAGTCTATAGTACTTGACGCTGTTGTCTTTGTGATGGTTGTTTTACACATTTATTTACGAATGTTGCTGTATAGTGTGTCTGACGGTGGTTGAGCTTCGTAATGAGCCTTTGTTATTATTCCGAACATGGATGAGCAAGTGCGGAGTGAGATAGTATACTGAGAGCATTCAAACATAGAATCAGCTAGCAAAATACACAAAATATTCCAACTTTCTCACCGTAGTCGCGGAGTATTCTGTTTACTCAGAGGAAAAAACTGTTTTTGGCTACAGTTACAGCTAAACATTAACTGGAAAATAGCGGTAGGGTGAAAGAAGAGTCTTGGAGTGAGCCACCTTTATGCCAAGAGGTAACTAAATAAAAAGAACAAAGCGGATCGTTAAAAAGCCCTTGATTTACGACGAGAATGGGCTAACGATTTTCCACTTTTAATTCACTGTAGTTGCTCACAAGATGGATTGCTGTGAATTGTTTTTAGTAAACCTAGCACGTACATTTCCCTATGCTCCTTTCCTTTCACCGCTACTTTAGACGACGTCCCTGCGCATTTCTGCGTAATATTAAACGTCTTTCCTTGAAACACTCACAGCAATCACTATACACCATCCCCATTTCACCATCTTTAACTTCCTTGTTATGCAGAAGCTCTTTGCTTAAGAATCCACTCATTACGCCATTTCTTTCCATTTAGCTTCAATTTCGGTGGGCAAACATACACATTAGATTATTAGCTGAAAGGCACAAAGTTAAAAGTGTAGAATTCCCAGTACTCAACCATAGTGCATACTTATATGTATATAATTGCATACCAGGTACAGTGTACACCTTTGCACATAGAAGAATGGTAGTAGGGAGAGACGGAGACAAAAGTGCTAAAGACTCAAGATACTTCTTTAGTTTGAGAAATTCAATATATGACTTTGCTCTTAGTTTCATTAGAACATCTGCCTTGGAGTTCCATATCTACCCGACACCTAACACCTAATGCTGACAAAGTTAAAGTGTTGAGAACAGACTTTAAAAGTCGACGAGGGCATTGCATATTTGCCATTCTCATTGTTAACGATGAAAGTTAGTACAAAAAGAAAGAAATTAACGACACTGGAGAAAAAAGGAAAGAGAGTTTTCTTTGGTCGTGTTCATGCTCTCACCCCTGTAATTTCTTAACATTCTCCCCATGTAATTTCTTTGAGAGAACATTACGCAACTTCCCACATATCTCCACACTCAATATTGTAAGGTTCTTTTGAGAAGATATAAATTTAAATATCAATTAAAACAGCAAGGAAGTCTTGATTGCATTGCCTTCCGAACATTTACAGACTCTATAAATAGTGCTCTTGCCGAAACCACGAGAGTACTTCAGGTCTTTGTGAAAATCAGAAATCAGTGTGAATTTTAACGCATTTACTACGAGGACTTTTGTCAAGCACAATTACATCATATGGAAAGACTCACACAGCAGCGGATGCACACCATGCTGTTCCCGTAGCTTCTGAATGAATTTCTCTGGTACCTAAGTACCTACGTAGAACTGCTATCAAAAGCTACAATTTAGAAATATTGATAACATACGTTGAGCAAGGATGAGTTATGGGGCAAAAGTTTGGGTGAAGTAGTCAGTAAGAACGTAAGTCGATATCTTATCTACAGATATTTATATACGAGATTGTCTTTCCATTGAAACTTTTTCTCTTTTCTCTCTCGTTCCGTTCAAATTTCAATTCAGGCTAGAGCCGATAAGACAAAAACTACATAAAACTTTAATACGTTAGATCTAGGATATGGATCCGCGCGAGAGCTGAGAATATTCACTTGAAAGTTAGTCAAGTAAACATTCCTCCGTACGTACTACCTACACATTCTATCTCTCCAATTTCTTCGTGCAAACTTGTACCATTCTTGTTATTTTAACTTAATTCAACTGTTTTTTTCTTCCATGGTGTATGAAAATGCATAAGAGTAGTAGTAAGAGCAGTCGGTGGAGAATTCTCATTTCTATTCATCGGCCATCATCATATTTCTCACTACGAATGCCACTTTACTACTCAGGTTTCTAGTTTCTTTCTGGTTCTCAACCCTTCAACATCCACACAAACATATTGTGTGCTAACACAAGATGCGCCTTCTTATTATTCTCTACTTAAGATGATATAGCTGTAGAAATAAAGTCGTAAATTCCAGAAAACCATCATCATCTTGTATGTGTGTAATATGTGCAGTCAGGAAGACATCCCATCCCACTCTATGTGTTATTGCTCTGTTTTCATGTGGCTCTGTTTTCCTATGCCTCTGTTTTGAAATGAAAAGGGAAAGTAAGAGAAAGTAGAAAGGACACGTAGTGAAAAGTAGGGAAACTCACACTGTAGAAAGTAGGAGTCGTGAAGTCAAGTCGAGTCAAGTGCATTAGCCAGTCCAAGAGAGTTCTCGTTGATACGAGAAAAATAAGATAGCTAACTCAAATAATCTGGTTACAAGAGATCACACCACTCTACTCTTTTGTTCTTGTACTTGGAAGAAAGCTTTTAAAACTCATTATGAGGTCTTAGGTGCAGACTTTCACTCGTGAATTCTAATGACCAAGAAATACCTTTGTGGAAGAAAAGTTAACTCTGGAGGGTCTGACTTTGCCTCTTGCCCTTCCTTTTCCGCTCCATCCCATACATACAGTGTTACTATATGCCACAGATTTCTGCGGGGCTCTTTCTTCTTCTTACTGACTGCTTAAAATTTACAAGCAGCTTCATGAGTGAGAAATGAACGAGACGATCAAATCTGTCGGCAGATCACGTTTCTGAACTTTGAGATAAGTGTTGCTATTCTACTGCACAAGTAGCCAAATATTTGCTAACCCTACCCATCAATATTACATCCATCAAAATGCGCTCCACATTCTGTCCTCTTTATCAACCATCAAGATTTTCAATTTCTTCAACGTCCTACATAACAAAACGTTTGAGTCCTCTTCCCACATTATTTTCCTCTTCTCCGTCCCTACATATTCACTTATGTACACTCCACACACTCAAATTCTTTTCACTTCTTTCTTTCTTTTGTTTTCATTTTCTATACATACGACGACCTACTTACTTATACCAAGCACACTTTGTTAACACTCTCTTTAGTTGCTTGTTCCAGAAAAATTATTTTTTACAAATACGAATGTTTATCGTCACAATATAATTACAGCACTCTTTGTCCATAGTAATGCTACTAGTGTTATACATCTAATCGAAAAGGGATAGAAGAAGAAAGTCTGAAGAGTGTACACATGTCAATGTAATTAGATTCCCAAATAAATTGCTACAGCAAAGTGTGCTCACAATAAGATAGCTACTCCCATGATAATCCAATTTGAGATAGATTTTTTACAACATGATTACATTATACGAATACGGATAATATGGATTTGGATACACTAGTAGTAGTAGCCAAACCTCTTGAACACGGGTTAACTACCCAGTCTGAGCTAGATGCACATTGCATCCCGCATAGTGTTCTATGTAATATCTCGATATTTACTAGATACGTACTCTATTCCAAGATTCAATACATACCTATATAACCACTATGCCAAATTCTGTATACCTACTATCAATATAATGTGTGTTTTCTTCTGCAGTGTTTTTCAGTGAAACTAGTTCACTTAGAAATTCATACTATGGTCTATGTGGACAAGTAAGGGTATGGGGATCATGAAAAGTTTATACGGATTTTGTATGTGCATTTGTGAGCTAAAGAGCTAATAGGAGATAGTAGAGTTGATAGCATTGAGATATAGAAATACCCGGAGACACTTTTATAATAATGCCATCCTAACTGACGACTATCACGCAACTGTGTCTTTGTATCCATGGGCAGTAGCAGTATATATCAACTAAGGTTATTTGTACGTGGGCAGATGCAGATCTCGAGATTTGTCGTTTTCTATCTCTCTCCTTGTATTTCCAGTCTTTGCTTTCTTTCTGCTTTAAGTCGGCAGCTCGCTTACTCTCTCCATGAATTTCCTCACACACTTACTACTTTCCCAGTTATACATTATACCTAGCAGTACTTGTACAACAGACACTCCCGAACAAGGAAATGGTATTGACTACATGTATATTTTATATATAATATTGTACTAGAATTTGATACTACATCTGTACTAGAGGTAAGACGCTAAGAGCATGTGAAGTTCATTTTACTTTGTTACTACTGCTGTAGTCCTATGCATGACGTGCCAATGTATATTTAGTATAAATGAGACGAGCCTGTTATACACAACCACTCTCATCCCTTTCTCTCTTTCTTTCTTTCTCTCGTCTCAACCACTTGCAATATTTCTTGGCCTGTGTGTTGATCTCATCGGATCAGATCTGATCAGATCTGCCCTGAACTGAACTACACTGAACTCGACTCACGATTCCAAAGAAGTGAACGGCTTTTCTTTCTTCCTCTCCGCGGCTTATCTCGACAAGGAAGCTGACTAGACTGTGAGACTGAGTGAGTCGATTTCTTCTTCTCGTCGTCCTTTCTCGTCCCCCTCTCTTGTTCTGTTCTTTGCACACAAAGACTCTTCATCTTCCACTCCTTTCATCTTTTATTTCCTCCACTAACTTATGCTCATAGAGTTCCTCACATTAAATAACCTGACCGTGAGCTGACATAACCAACCTGCTCTACTTTCCCCAATTCACTGCACTGCATCTCCCAACTCAAGTGGCTATTATTGTAATCTTTTCGACATGACTAACAGAGTGACCCAATGTTCTTCCCAGACTTTTGTGTACGTAGTATGTATGTATGTGTTATTGGTACATGTGTGTTCATACGGAGCTTCCTTACATACAAAGTACAAATCCTATACCTTTCATTGCTACTAGTATGTATACTACAAATATGTATGAACATGAACATTGTGTACCTTAACACCTACTTTGTGCAAGAGTCAAATGTTAGTATCTATATATATATAACAAAAGAATGGCTCATGAAATATTTCGGAGCTCACCTGTAATAAAGGAAAAATATTTTACTAGTATTTGTACAAGCAGACTAGTATAGTATACTTTTATTTACATTATACTGTATACAGAAGTTGTTCGTTTTAAGTTTGGACAGTTATATTTCCGCGTTTGAGAGTAGTTTGGCATGGTAAAAACGTGCACACAGTTAGCATATATATATTTTTATTCTGTGTGCCATATTTTATGGATTTACATGCAGAAATGGGAAAGATATCGTCAGTGCAAGATGTGGTGAAAGTTACTTCCACTGGGGGATTTACCGCCAGGGTCATAGTTAAGCAGTGAAGAAAACATCAACATTTTGAAAACCGCAGTATCCAATATACTCAATAACATTGCAAAATTGAAACCAACCAAAGAAGGTGGTTCAGGAACACTAACCAATATAAATAATATTCGAATTCCAGATAATATTGAATAGGTTATGACCAAAAATGAGACTCCAGATTCGATAAGAGTGATTGCCAGAAAGCTTGACATATGTCTGTAATCATAATGCATTAAATAGTTTATCAAGGTTTACATCATAAATTGTTTAAAATCAAATGTTTATAGACGGAAGTAATAATTGTCCAAAATGACCTTTGTGAATGTAGGACTGTGATCTTGAGAACAAATAAAAATGTTTCCACGAACTATTCGGCTCAAATTCAGTAAATTATAATGAAGTAGAAGCTGTCCAAACTTAACACGAACACCTTTTGTACTATACAAGGTTCATACGCATTGCATGAGCTTGTTGGTTTGTGTGTGGTTCTTAGTTCCTATGCATGAATCGGTTTAGTAAAAATAGTGCTATACGTGAGTATGACTTGTATCTTTGTTGAATTTAGCTTGCATGTATGTATAGTGGATAATTCGATATTATTTGTGTCTGTGTGTTTCATGTGGAAAAGAGAAAGAGCAAATAGTATGAAACATAACAATGTCTTATACAGTAAGTAGTATGAGACGTAATGTAATAAACGCATGTACCTATAGATGCACTGCACTACTTATGAAGCTAGTTAAGTATATGATGCTATAAGTAAAGTAGATGAGAGAATTGTCAGCCGACTGTTCATTTCTATGAGATATGAGTGTGCCCAGTGGAATCGTTTGGCAAAGAAACTACAGAATTGCAGCTTTTGCCTCTTAAACGACTTGACTTGTTTTCCCGTGACTTAACTGTCGAGTTGAGTTGAGGGCTTGGCTCCGCCAATGCGACCGAATCACTCAATGACAAACACAAACGTTTTCATTTAGGCGACTAACAATAAGTCGTCCCATATTCCTTGAGGTTAATATTTCCTGTAATACACACACACAAGAAGACCATGACGAAGATTGCTTTACCATAGAGAAAGCACATATAGTCGGTCCAGACGACTTCCCACATTTCTCCACTCCTGTCTTTAACAATGCCAATAAAAAAGATTTATTAATTTTTAACGTTATTTGACAGATCGTCTCTTTTAGGACTTATTTTCCTTTGACCTGCATTTCCCTACTTTCTTTTGGTTTTTTTCTCTCCAGTGTTTATTGTACACTCTATTTGTACAGTTTCTGCACAGGACTGTTTTTGTGCAGATATATCTGTTGTGAATGGAAATTAAAGACAATAAAACAACTTGCTTCGAGACACTCAAAAAGATTGATCGAGAATCAAAGGAAACAGATGTCAGATTATTCGAATTTGTTGACAAGACTGTTTGGGAAACTGGGGAAGAACACAAGAGACAAATGGAATTTAAGCCATCGCGTAAATTCCCAGCGTCACTAAAATGTTTCTTAAATTAAAGATGGAGTTGACACAAAGTATTTCTGTGCTGGAGTTTCCTATACTCTTGACTTTCACTTAGACTCCTGCAGACGACAGTCACAGCCAATTCTCCATTCATTCATGAAACTTAACGCCCAAAGTCTTATTTTCATATGACTGAAATTCTCTCTCAGACTGTCTTCCTATTTCCGATTTACTTCTGGCTCAGAGAACGCTTTTGTATTGCTTTCTCTCCCCTACAACATTAATTCATCGTTTTTCTTTGCAACGAACATTTTACATTTGCATCTTCATTTTTATTATCTTCTTCATCATCCTCTAAATTCACCTAAGGACGAATGCCCTAGTATACCTTTCACTTATACGCCGCAAGATAAATCCCTTCTAAGTGTCATTGGAGTACAATAGCCCCCGTCCAACTTCCCCCCAATCCCGCCCCTATGTTTCGCCTTAGTCCTTAGTGCCCTGCCTGTCTCTCTAAAGTCTAATGTCGTGTATCTTCTTTTGGATTACATGATAATCCTATCCCCCGGATATAGGAATTGCTATCGAGCGAAAAGTAAGATGGATGCGGCTATTCATCGTTCTATTGGCCTAGCTACACGAAAGAATGAAGATGCTATCAAATTACAAAGTGTCATTGCAGAAATCCATGTTGGCGAAAAAGAAATTAAAGGAATTAATCGCTAAGAGGACTCAAGTGGAATAAACTAGAGATGAATGTCTCTTATTGAAACAATTGTACTCCCAGAGAGCTTTGGTTACCGGGGAGTGACGCTGCGGCAAAGGAATTATCTGTAAAGTGATGGTCTTTCTATGTATGTGTATCGTATAGCGTGGGAGTAGGTACACCAACATCATCCTGTAAACGCATGTACTATTCTCTCACACACCTTGTAAATATGTATACATCTAAGTATACACAATACTCCTATGTATCTCTGTACATCTAAACGGGAAAAAGAAAGCGTGTCTAGTGACTAGCACTGTACAATGTACATAGTATGTATACGTTATGCAACATATACGTACAACACGGTCGACGAGAGAAGTTTTCCCATCACACAAAAATCCTATCCAACGTCTTTGAGTGAAAAAAATGCGAAAGTGAAAAAAAATAGTCTTGCTTGGGTTGGGTGTGTTGGTTGGTTGGTTTGCTTGGCGTTGGGCAAAGGAAGCCAAGTGAGCGTTGTGTTACACAGATTTCATTCTACTCTGTGAGATGAGAGAAGAAAACACACTATGGACTCTGAATGAGTTTCTCCGGAGAAAAGTTTCCTGAACAAGGAAAGAAAGTGCGGATATAGTAGCCACCTATATACAAGTCCTTATAGTAGTAATCGAAGGATTTCTCTAAACTGGACTCAAGATCAGTTCTGTAGTGCTCGCTGTACTTGTACTGCACTACAGTGTTAGTGGTTTGGAAAGGAGCCGTCCAACTCAAGAATATACCTAAACATATACATACGTACATGTACATACTCATAATAACACCCTCACTATCTTTCTCTGCTCCCGACGTACCTACAAATACTAATACTCCCGATATGGCATTAGAAATATACAGACACGAAATAAATACATTACCCGAATACGATATATTAAACTATACGTAAGAATAACATGGCATCACATGACGATACTCCTACACTACACTCCACTACAACAATTCTATACTAATAAGAAATATCTACAATCTACACAGAGTGCACGAGAGACGATGTCGGAAAGAGCCAAGGAAGAAGCTATGTGGAAAATGGAATGAAAGACCAAGAGTCTGGACCATTCGTTCCTTCGTTCACTTTCACACAGCACGGCAGTCTACTGAAAACAAATTCCGTGGCTACGCTTTCCGCTCTTTCCTTTTATTCGGGTTGGTTCGTTCTTCATCGCTTCAACTGTACTCCTCTCTCTCTCTGACTCTCTACTGCCACTACATACAACACGTATAAATATACATTTCTTCTTAGCAAGCTCTCTTTCCTCCATATCCCTGCCACACACACACTCTGCTATGCACTATGTGGAACACAGTACTTTTGATTCGGTTATGCTCTCTACGACTTGTAGACCACTCGATCCTACGCTATTCTAGTCCACTATATACGGGAACAGACGCATTGCGACATTAGGGAAAGTTTCCGTCCGCAAATCTTACTTGTTCGCTCCCGCACTCACAGTCACTTTACCTTTCACAGTATAACGGAACATCTCCCGACTTGGCTTCTTTCTCTCTCTCGCAGCCAGTTTACAACTAACATGCTAAATATACGAGAAATATCTCATATACAGATTCGTGTGTTCTTTCATATGCATTTCTCTATCTTTCAATAGTGTATGTCTGTGTATACATCTGCTATGTAGTAGTTTTAAAGGAATTAGTATATAGGAGTGCTACATAGTGTGTAGAAGAATGTATATAGATTTGCCTTCTGTTGGTCCATTGCCATTGCCACGAACAAGTAACCAACCCAAAACCCAACATGACTGCCAGACACGACTTGGAGAGGACTAAAAGACCAGTCTGACAGAGTCTTGTTTGGTGTCCAACACAGATAGTTGCATTTAGGTGATAACGGAACTAAGCACACACATCACACCAGCAGAAGCACACGATGATAATAATATTAGCTTAGAAATACTACTAGTGTAAAATGAGCTCATATGTAATAATAGCACTACAGAAGTAGAATCTTGTATGCGTATAGTTATTGTAAGTAGGTACTTGCTACATTATTTCTTCCGTCATCTCAAGCTGCAGTAAAGGTAAGACGAAGAATGGAGCCTTATTGTTAACACAGTGCAGTTGTTATACAGTATTTATGCTTTTCCGTAATAACCAAAGAAGACATTTTATTGCGTCAGTTCTGTAGTCATCTGTATAATCACAATCTCTAGATGTCTCCATATGCTAGTAAAATATTTTTATCAGCAACTTTATGCCTTCCTTGTGTATACTTAATAATACAGAGCCAACTGTACTTAACTAAAACAATGTCTACCTTTACAATTCCCTTCGGAATGCCTAAAATATTACTCTTCGTGCTACAGATATTTTCCTAGGCACACACACACACACAACACACATGTGAACTAAACGACAAAATCATAGCATTTTTCCACTAGAGACAGTTCACACATACATACATACCTACAATACACACGAATTGTTATGTAGAGAAAGTATATATAGGACTGCTGCTTTTGCAAAGGATTCTTTATTTACAGTTGCTACGAAAGAGCTACTAGGGTTAGGTTAGTAGCATTCTATACATCTAAAATTTATTTCTTGTTCGTTATGGGAATGAAATATATCTTTGAATTAGATCATATTGCACCGCAGCAGATTATACCTGAGATTTCCTTCGTAAATGGATACTGTATACTTCAATGTCTCTATAACTAACAGTGTGTGCAATTTATAGATACATAGTACCTATTCCACCTACGTATGTATGTACCTTTCTATTTAGTCTGCAACTAACAAGTAAATAGGATTCAACTCAATTCAATACTATTATCTACAACGGTTTATGTAGGTATTATATGTATGTTAGGTTACGATTGGACTGCATGTACGTTTTCTATCTATGTATGTATGTAGCTTGTTGGGCTGTAGTATATAGAAACAGAAAGCCATAGGCTGGCACACCGGAATAGCAAATCAACAGACTGCACGCCCCACTGACTTTTATTTGAAAGGGAGAAAAGCTGAATGGGCATAGCTAATAAGAACGAAGGATATTTTGATTGAGCACGTGGCAAAGGAACTGCTACACTTTTCATATGCGTCGCGTGAGCACCATCCCGAACACTTTCACTCTCACAAACCGAACTCGTATAGAGTTTATACCTATGTGCCCAGGTATGTATGTATGCAACAATATATACATGGTCGTATTAATTCTATAGTCCAATCCAAGGATAGGAAAAGGTACACACGGACCTCAACGTTATATCTAATGCCTTCTACTTTTGCTTCACTTTCACTTCACAATTACTAGGCAGAACAGTGTAATAAAGACACGCTATGCTTTTGGCTGCCGAGGTGTTCTTTGCTCCTGATATATATTTAACAGCGGAATCGGTAGATAACACCATGAACACGTGCTCGTTTTTAAAGAAATAAGAAAGGTTTAGTACTCTAATAAAACTGCGGCTCCCTGGTCTCCCTTGCATTGTTATAAGGCTCTAGCTCTTCGTTTTCTTCTCCCGATTTACCGTCACGTCTATATGATCGTTGTTTTCACTTCAAACCCAAAGAAATTGCAAATTAGTTCGACCAAACTTCCATATTAAAAGTAGTTTTATGTATTAGACGAGTCTCCATGCAACATTAAGGATTGTCGCTTAGGAGTGAAAGGGTCGTTTCTATGTAGGTGCTATGCTCCTTGTTAATTTCCACAAGCTGTGATATTTTACACGAAATTTAACCAACTTTCTCCAGAACACATTGTTCGGCGGACACTCACTAAGAAAACTTCAATGAGTTATGCTTCAGTGAGAAGATTTTATCATACGTGACAATTAATTAGCTGTAGTAACTAATAATTTAAGGATTATTACTCCAAAATTCATGGAATACTAGACTATGCGCAAAATAATTGCGTAGCAAACCAAGCCAAAATGCACACAATCACGATGTTTTTCATAGTGTCACAATTTCAGCTTTAAGTAATAAGTTACATATACATAAGTAGCCTTGAAGACCCTATACAAATATGATATTTAACGATATGTGGTTACAGAGCGTTGCTTTTCATTTACGCAGAAGATATTAGAGGAGAAGTGTGAGTAAATTACATGTGATAAGAGACTTAACCTCTCGACATTTCTCAAGTAGTCGATACGTCAAAGTATTAAGTAAATAGCATGAAATATTGAACACACTATTCACTATTCATCTTTATGTACAAAAAGCTAGCATGTTCAATACAAAGGTTATATTTGAATATGCGAAAGGAGTGACTGAAAGTCAAGGCAGTTCAGCCCAGTTCACAGGCAGGCCAGAGTGAACTGCAAAGCTACCTAATTATGTACATAAAAGATCAAGCAAATTGTATACAACAGTTTTAAACACGCATACAGAAAATACCGTTTCCCATTTCACTGCTTACACGTGCCTATACCTTAATGTTCCGTCAAATTCATTAGTAATGACATTTAATTTACAAATCAGCCTCTTGTAATAAGTTCCCCGAGGGTTAGCTGAATAAAGGTGAATTCTAAACATGCGGTCTAGACATTTGTACTACAATCTGACTATGTATTGCAAAAAATTATTGTTGTATTCTTCATTCCTCTTGGATGAGCTAGGTATATATCTGTAGTTCATATACAAATCATTAAGAAAATTAACTTAATCTCTTGCTGTTTTGAATAACTGTACATACGTAACGCAATTTTTAATTCAGAACTTAAATTAGGTAAATACAATTTGTGCACGTAATGGTATAAAAATTATAATGCCTACATAGGTACATAATAAAATATGTGATAGCTTGTGAATGATTCGACTATGAAATAAATGTTTTTTGCAAGAAGCACCGCGTGATGAAAGTAGTAAACGTAAAATAAAGTTGTAATATTAACTATATAGGTTCAATTCACACAAAAATAGTGTTGATAAGAGTTTATTAATTGCATTTTGGCTGCATGGTTTCAAGTTTTGTAGAAGTTATTCAAAGTAAGGCATGGCAGGGGACACTTAGGACACACGACATGTCTTGCTTTCGTGATCATTTACTGTGAATCATGTGTGGTCACACACTGACTGAGTCATCTGGCAAAAGATACTCTTTGTGCTTTGTTAGGTGTGTGCATGTGAATGAGTACACGAACATAGCACAAGGAGTAAAATAATAACAAGGACAATAGAAAAAGACAAGCATGCATGCTCCTAGATTCTTCTTTGGACTGACAAATCTCATTTAAGAAAAAGAAAACACACACACGAGAAGTCTGCATGTATGTAGCAAGACATTCGCTATCCCCGTTTGTTTCCTTTCCCATCAAAAAACACACACCCCTCCTACATCGAGTACATTGTGCAGTGTAGAGCGAATATCACTAAGAACAAGAACAATAAATTCCACGTGAAAACATAGAAGCTTTGAGAAGATGGCACAATAAAAATGAGATGTGGGATATCCTTGTACGCTTTCCTTTCACTACGTCTCTGTTATCTTTTTCACTACAATGCATGTACACTACAGTTTTTCTTACATTTCTCGCAATTCTTAGCGAGTGAGTCAGAATACCGAGGAAAACGACACACAAATGGTGCACATAGATAAATACTGTTGTCCTTTCGTCCTCCTTCGGCCTGCCTCTCCCTCTCTTTCTATCTCTCTCTGCCTCTCTAAGCTGCACACGGACTGAGAGCCATAAAAGACATGCGATAATCCTATGTATTACTTTAAATCTAAACTTATATTCATTTCGTTTCACTACAGTACTTTCTTTTCTTTACCTCTTCGTGAAATAATAATAGCAGGTAATGTGTGGAAGGAGATGCTACTCTCCAAACAAAAAACTCTGTGTCTCATTCTATGAATTATACACTGTTTCCGTTTTCAACTGAAAAATACTTTGGTTTTTCGGGGTTGACTGCACTAAATGTATGTACATTTGTAATACGAAGCACTGTACTGATACACACTACTGCACTACTTATCATACTACATGTTTATACATTCATTCTTCATATTATTATATACTTTATAGTTTATCCTACACACACATTTGCTTATGTAACTATAAACCCGCGATTTTTTTAGTTTTCGTCCTGGATTTCGCGGAGAATTCACTGGGGAACTAGTATTTCCTCTATTTTGATTTATAGCTTTGTGTATGGTTTGGGGCGTAGGTTGACGTTCTACAAATATGTACGGCTATTCTCACTATATCTTTCTTTATCATCGTCATTAAACTCATTGTCAGATGATTCTCCCATTTCCTCCTTTAGTTTAGTTCATGCACATACAAAGTTTACACTCGCACCAGCAGCCGCAGCCCAACCTCACGTAATGTCTTTCTATGTATGCATCCACCATAATACTACACTTATTTATATACCTATAGAAGTTAAACAAACGCATTTATGTCTCAGTGTGTACACTTGGAATGGTTACTTTAGCATTATATATTACTTTTTATTCACACTCGTGGCAATTTGCAGTATATTATTAGAAAGTAAAAAAATACAACAGCAACATAGCCACTTGGATCATGGAACGTGTTTAGTTGTGTGAAAGGAGTAATATGCAACAAATAAATTTTCTCTAAAAATATACGACACACCATTCATTGCGTATATGACGATAAAGTGTTAAGAGGAAAAATAATTATTGCAACAGTTGGTGGTTAAGCACTGAATCAAAGGACTTCATTCATTCACAATGCATTGCATATATGTACAACATAGTTATACATCATATACACACAGAAATAGTTTGATATATTTTTGTAAATAATAAGTCAAAGTAAACTACCAAGTGTATTAACCTTTAGCGACCAAAAGTCACGCAAAGAACTCATAAAAACTTTCTTGTCGGTTCTGATGCGTCTCTCAGGGTTAACGTTACATGACTTTTACATACTCAGTTTCTATTCTTGATAGCACATAACCTTTCCAAGTGCAACTAATACAAGTATAATAAGAACACGTTTGAGAATGGTATAATAAGAAATATTTTGCTGTGTACGCTGATTTATTTGAGCAATTTCTGAAAGTTAATACATACTATAAATAGATGGTGTGTGTAATTTGTCAATAGATTTGATAATACTTTACGTGAAAACAATACACATGAATTGTAACAAAGCTCAAAGATAAGAAAGGTTGAGCAAAGGTTCGGTTAAGGTGAATAGCCATACATGCTCTCAACCGTGTTCGATCGACTGAGCATTTTTTACCGATATAAAATAAAATATATGTGTTGTAATACATAGCTCTTGTGTAGTCAATGAATCATAGTTATATACAGAAAAGTAATACGTAGCTCTATACATCGTATCTACTTTCGTTGATACGTATCTTCATCTCACGCAAGGTACAATGCATCCAATCCACTATCACCACAACTACTAGTAGATTACATTTTCGTTTTATGACAAAGGGGAAAGCTTACTTTCCCTTGTTTTGTGCTTCTACTTTCCATCACTCTCTTTTCTTTCTGTGTGTGCGTCTATGCACACAACTCAACCCACTAAAACTAAGGCATACAAAGAAATTTGCTCTCTCGTTCCGCCCTGCCAAGTGAAACAGAAAGGCTATTAATCCTCTCTGATGACGGAAACTGGGAAATCCAACGAAGCTTTATGAATCTTTCGGAGTTAGTTTTGACTTGCTTTGCCTTTCTCTCAATATACTTATATATTGTAATACTAGTGGGAGGTTTCTTTGTTATGAGCTAAGCTCAGCTTTGACTGACGGATGAATATTCGAATATAGTGTATTAGTACAGGAATATAGCTACAATATAATGTATGTATGTACATAGTAGGTACGCACACCTTGTCAGACAGATATATGCAGGAAATTGCCATGAAAAATAGGAGTGCACTGTGCTATTGCGTCTGGGATGGATTGAGAGATACTCAAGACAGAACTTATTACTACTCTATTTCACTTTACAAGTTCTTCAGATACTTTTCTGTATGCATGAACCGTGAACGAGTATAATATACAAATAGCTTTAGCAGAGTTCGAGCTAGTAGCTTCTAAATGTGCAATAGCGGTTACCTAATCTTTTGTTGTTCCTTCACACACATGTCTCAAATACGCGTAACAAGAAGCAATACGTACATAGTCGTATACGCAACTTGTTATATTGGTAGGTAGGTAAGTTTGTATGTGTATGTATTTATATGAAATGTGTTTTCCTCCTTTTTCTATTTTTGTCCTCTAAAGGTTAATTGTGTAGTAGGTAGAGCAAATTTAGTTTGCTTTCAGTTGTGGCTTTCATTTTTTCATCAAAGGCTAAGCAAATACTTTATTACACTTTCCATTCTTTTCAACATAACAATAAGGAAGTTGTGTAAAGCGAAATCTAAAAAACTTTCCTTTCATTTTCTTTAACTCTTTTTTCCACCCGACTCCTTTGTGGTTAAGTACAATAAGTTATTACAAAACACCCAGCAATGTAAACCTTTCGTGTGTAAATGTAAATAAGGACTTTATCATAATGTGATATACTCTGCTGTAATATAAGATATATGTACTCTGGTATAAATTGTCAGCCTTTGATAGTTTGTTAGGATTTCCGGTCACTGAATTAGATGTGCAGAGGCATTACATCAAGTTTTCAAACCACACGTGTATAAATGTATATGTTTTTCTGGAGTTTTTTTACAGAAACCGACCCAAATGAAGAGTTTGAGCAAATAAAACAGTGGAGGGTAAAGATTTTCAAGTTAACCCTAGTTGCTAATTCAACAACTAGGTATACTAGTAGGTTTAGAAACTTAGGCAATTTCTATAGTACAATACTATGGGCTTCAAGTTGTTTGTGAGGAAAACTGCCATTGGTAAAACTTGCACGCAAGATAAATTCTGTTGGTATTCCACAACCTCTTTCTCAATCCTGTTTTTATTTTGTAAATCCAACCAAAGGCTAATGCCGGGCTAGGAAAAACGTAAATTTAGCTGACTGTAGTATTTCGCATCTTTTAAGATACACAACAAAGACTCACCCTGTACAGAGTGTACAATAGTGAAACTAAATTGACTGGATCAAAATTAAGTTTCCTTCGTCTAGCTTTTTTCTACTGGTCGTGTGATGAACGTACTACATACTGTGGGATGAAACAGAAAAACATTGACAAAAACAGCTAGAACAAAAACATTTTCACGTAATTGAGAAAGGATGAAAAAGAATTCCCACCACCCCATAAACGAAGTCAATGTTGAACCAAATGACTACGACAAACACGCAGAGAAAAGGTTCACGGAGAAAGCAAAAATGCTATCTGTGTAGGACACTTAATGAAAGTGCAAAGAACTATTTACAGCTTTGTTTTCGCAGATTGCACTCTTCTAATTTACTTTTACATAATCACAGTGCATTTAATTCACTTTTCTCCCCAAAATAATTGCATTTTGTGTCACAAACATGTTTTTCTGTATTTTGCTGTATATTTCATTCAAAACAAAGGCAGCACATCTTCATAGAAGGTTGGGTAGGTGGCAATGCAAGCGTAATTTGGAATCACTCCCGAGAATTTCCTTTGACAAAATAAATGTATATCCATGTATTCTCTTTTCCGATTTAACCGGGCGGGTTGTAAGAAATGAATAAATGGATAGTCATATAGAGACAATTCAAATGAAATTCTTCGGCTCACTTACTCCTCTTGAGAAAAAAACGGCTGACAAAATGATTTAGAGTGTCTCTTGTATTGGTAGTCATAGAAGGGCATTCCCATTTGGAGTCGTCGTATTCTTCGACGACAAGTGCGCTAGAAGAGGGCTGAAGGTATAGAGAGACACACAGAAAGAGAGAGAGCGAGTATTGATAAAGACAGATGGAGGCAATCCATGCATCACAGCCATCCTTCCTGTTTCCGGCCGATTAATCGTCCTCCGTCAAAGATTCGCTCGATATTTTCTCCACTACATCTCTATTTCTCACTCCACCATATTTTTTCGTGTAATGCAACGATGTTAGCCAACATTTAACAGTTTAACCTTAACGTTGTAGTATACAGCGAACCTTTACTACTTACAAGGACCATCATCATGTTCTCTGCCCCACACACAACTAAAATATTCCCCAGCCGAAGGAAAAGCGGAATTGGCCTTTTTCCATTTTCTTCCTTCTCAATTGAATTACTTCTCGTTCATTATTTCGCAGAACACGCAGGTTCAATTAAAAGAGTCAGAAATAGTCTCGTTTTAAAACAACCGTGGTAGTAGGCGCAGTAAATACAGTAACAATTGGGAAATAAAGAGAGTGAGAGAGAAGGTTGATCGTAGTATAATAATGTCCAGAGAATGAGAATGCGTGTGTAGTGAAAGAGTCGTAAATGGGAGAGGGAGACGCCTAATGTTATAGCAAAGATACAGGGAATTTGCCCATTGTTTCTGCTGTAGTTGTATTTCTCGCAGTGAACGCAACTGAGCGAAAGAAAGGCGCTGAGTGCATTTGACTGCTGCAGTGAACTGAGGCGAACTAAACTCCAAGCAGCAGAATAATGCAGGAAGAGTGTAGGACGAGAATGAAAAAAAGGCTGCTCTTGATGTGATGATGTTGATGCGTGAAAGGGGCAGAAAGAATGGATTATATAAATTGAATATTAGGTGAATGAGACTACGCAGTGGTCCTTGTCATCCTCGTGTCGTTCTGTGTGAAGTATTCGACGATCCGGGTGAGGATTAAATGAGCGTCCTTATAAATGCTCCAGGACACAACTCAGGTCTTCAAAGGATGAGCGTCAGAACTATCTATTCTATCTATAAACTATAAACCCACACTCAGCAGGTGTAGAGTTTCTAATAAAAATGCCTCTAGTGCAACTATAATAGTAATACCTAGTAATAATATTATACCCTCCATGTATATCCTGACATTATCTCTACCTACTACCTATAAACACATTGTGGCACTAGAACATGAAGTTCTTATACACAATATATAGGTAACCAAGGAACTCCAGAACTGTTACACAATGTGGGTTTCACAGAAATCAATCCGAGGTGTACCGCACCTAAAACCCGCTGACTACCTATACATACTCTTGTAGCGTCCTTGTATAGACATTGTGTCTCGAACCACAAGAAAGACTGTTGAGTTCAGCTCAGTCACACTACATATAACATCCACCAACTCCACTACATCTCTTTCTCCAATACCTACTGTTATGCTGGAATAGTTTTCTATTAACAGTCCACATACTAACACTTACACACCTAAAACATCCTTATACTTCCACACTCACGCTTTGTACATGCAATTGTTGTAGTTTTCTGTACAAAGAGTCCCTAGTAAGTCACAGTATCCCCTATCTGTATGGCTTATAGTAACCTATCATAGTAAATGCCATGTAGGTCCTTGTGAAGAGCAAGATATGAGTAGTAGGAGTATGAGTATGAGTAGTAGTAGGTATCCAACAGTAATAGTAGCAGTAGCTACTTACATCGTTACATCTAGAAACACTAGACAGCATGTTCGGGTTCCCAGAGACGACGAGACGTTTGTGTTCAGAGATATGACTATGAGTGGATTGACTATAAAAGATAGACGGGCGCATTTTGAAGGATGAGAAGCGTTCCTGCCTGCCTTTCAACAGTTTGATCGATAAGGAACGCGAGGACCAGTTTCGTCTCGTTAGTTTTCTTCCCTTGTGCTCTGCTCTCATGTCGTGTGCTTATCTTACAGGTTTTCTGTCTAATAACTTCCTACTAATACTTTTCTACGACTTTTTTCGTTCCTCTTGATTCACCACAATTCCCTCTAAGCCAAAACGAGCCAGCTCTCTCTCTCTTTCTCCCTCTACTTCTTAACCAATCCTATTTACATCTGTATACAGTAATACCACTACATACTACACCATAGCATTTGCTATTATTTGTACTACCCAACGTATATTGCATTACCCACTTTTATATTTATATTACAACAGGGAAGCTAAAACTTTGTTGGAAAGGAGTAGTATTTGTTGTAAGTAGTAGGAGAGCTGGAATCTTACTTGGCTCTGCCAAAACCAAACCAATTCAATTCAAACGAAGCTCTCACAGTCGTTTCGAACCAGAGGTTTGGTGAATTGAATTTGTTCAGATTCGCTCTTGCATGCATATAATATAGTGTATAGACTTCCACTGCACTCTTTGGCCACAGAACAACCCACCTACTAAACCAAAATGAATGTATCTACAAAGAATTCATCATAAATCATTGGATATTGTATTGCAGCATATGTTTTCTACATTATTTGTGTATGTCGCTACGTATCTATGTATGTACGTGTGTGTTGTGTAGTTTTAGTTCGGTAGATTCATAGGTGGTATAGGTGCTGTGTATCGGCTGCACTTTTTCTTTAATATTGTACATTAGATTATATCCCATATATTTTTGTGGATGCGAAAAAATGGGAGTTAGCCCTAAGCCACAATCGGATTATTAGAAACATTACCTCTTTGTATTTTGACTGCGCCTCGTCTGCCTTTTTCTACCTCTAGTAGTATCTCTCTATCTCTATTGCTTTTCGAATTTTTGTTTTGCAACGCTGTGCACGCTTTATGGCATCTACTTACATTTGGTTTTACTTAGCAGTGTAGAAAACGAAGATGATGGTTGGTTTTTATTTTTTGGTGGTGGTGAAATCCCCTAAGAGTTCTAACATCTACTCATAAATCATCATTACCTAATTGTTAGGAGTGAAACGAGCAAGGAAAGAATAAGTCTGTGTGATGTGAAGTAAAAACTAGCACATTGGAAAAAGAATGTTGCATAATATGTAAATACGTATAGGAAAAGGAACGTTGTTTCGGCTGAAGAAAAAGAAGAAGGGATTTGTGTTCAATTTGTCGAAAAGGGGCTAAGCCAGATAAAATTGTTGACGAGAGAGGACACGAAGCAGACTGTGAAAGTTGAAAATAATAAGACAACCTTTGAGACGAGCCAAGTTGATTTGAATTGAGTTGACTCGTTTCTTTTCTCTTCGGTAACCTTAGCCGACATAAAACCATCATCATCATATTGATATTATACACGAGCATCGGTGGATCTATGTAGTCTGATCGATATCTTTCCCTCCATCCTTCTTTTTCTGATCTTTATACTTATCTAACCATGTACTCGCATTCTGTTTGACTTAAACTGCAATCCGTACGTTTTTCTCTCACAGTATGCCATGCCCTCGTCATATCTCGCTCGTGTGTTTTGTTAGTTTGTGACGAGAAAAATGTTCCTTCCCCTTAGGCCACTTGTGTCGTCGTCAAATAAGCTTTCTATCAAGAAACACCAAAATCTAGGCATTTCAACGGAAGCACAGCATAGACGCATTACCTATATACACACACACTCGGATCTTCACAGGCAGGTATCATGGGGCTCTCTCAACTGAAATACTTTCTCTAGTTTTTCTGCTACAAGTACAAAGACACGTCTTTGATTGGAGATAAAGCACACATGAAAGTAAACCTTGTAAGGATAGTACTACTTTAGCTCTTGTCTCACTTTCGCTCCAGTTCTATGCACAAGTTATTTGAAAATAGTTGAAAACTATTTGCGAGAATTTTTTGCAGATGTTCTTTGGTCTATTTGTCCCAACGGTCTCATCGCTGAGTATCTTTACTTTCAACATGTACTAAATAAAAATACACAGACAATTTATTTTACATGTTTTCAGCCTGTACTGTTCAACAACCAGAACCATTGCCCTTCATACAACTATGCAGACAGTAAAAGTGAGCATTTCGACACAGAAAATGCAAGTAGTTTATACATAGTAGTAGAACTTGAACGATGAAGCTTTTGCTGCTCCATTTGAAGACACACAGAGAGAAAGACAATAGAGACACAGTTGAGCAAGTGAAGGGATGTCATTGAAATAAATGCATTAGATCGTAAGTTCAAGTCTTATAGTAAGTACGACTACTTTAATCTAAGTGCGGTGTTACAGAGAAAGAGCAGATGTTCTTTTTGTGCCTAGTGTTTTTGCTGTAGTAGTTAGTAGTTACTATTGCACTGCTTTGCCCATACCACACTATGCACCACCACCGCTTTCTTCAATGTCTTAGTTAACTGCGAGCCGAACATAAAACTTTTAGTAGTCTCGTAAAGGTGTTTAAGCAACTGACTGACTTCAGATGGAAATAATAATCGGTCTCATCTCCATCCTCTTCTTCACATTGTTCCACTGTATTCTGTATTGTCCCTCTTCCCAGTTTTAACTTTTCCAGTTGACGAACCTAGTCCGTTAATAATAAAAATTCCCCAAAGACTTGCCTTCATTTTAAAAATGATTTCCTTTAGGAGATACAGATACATACACATTAAAGTGATACTACTAGAAAAACGTGCAGGCATATTATGTATATACCTAGGTGCATCTTCTAACGATACATAGTAATGACACAACTGTGTTAACGCAGATGAAAAGATATTCAAGTGTTGTATATTATGTAAATAGAAATATATGGGACAAGCAATACCAGTATTCCGTACACCGTAGCATGTAACCACGTTAAATACTTTAACAAACTGCTTTTATTTTCCGTTGGCTAATAGTGTCTCATACCCTGAACATCCTATTTAAGAATACCATACTACTACATACATATACCTACCTATGAAGTATAGCATACTACTTATACAAAGTATTTTTGAGAATAGTATTAGGTATACATAGCCAAGTGATGATACGCAATATATAACCATTAACTAGCATCGTAGAAAGGAAATACATAATGAAAAGACATAAGGATATCGAATACAAGTTGAAAGTGTTTGAGTGAGACACAGAGTAGGAGGACACATATACACAGTATATACGAAAATGGAAATGACGCGACGGAAAGAAGTTGAGGAAGAAAGTTGGGTTTATCAGTTGGTTGTAGTTGTAGGTGGCTATGAAGATTCGTGGAGAGGTCCAAGGTTTCAAGTTGACTAGTGAGTCACTCTACAGTACAACTAACGACAACGGCCACATTCAAAATGGCTCAAAAATGGAGATTGCTCATGGCAAATGGTACCTAAGGGATCAATTGTTTCGTTTCTCGGTCCTATGTGTAATACTCGTCAAGTTCTCGTGTATTATAATAGAAGAACGTGCTTTCTCTACGACCGACAGGTACAAGACCTTCATTCAGCAACGTACAACAGGAAAACTGCTCCTACTACATAGTACCAAGATCTTTTCTCTCCATGGATACATACATCCTTCGCCTACTTACCTCCACTAGTGCTAGGCTTTTTTTAGCTATTAGCAGAATTGAGCACGTTGTTATACACCAAAGACTCTTTCCTCAATATTTTCAGTAGTACCCTTTCACTTGATGCATCCATATCTGCACTATACTATGTTTTGTAGCATATGCTTAGGTACCTGTATGAAAATAACTTTTCTTGAATAAGATGCACAATACCAAACACAACAAGACCAAACTACTACAGATCTTGACACTTTGCTTCTATCAACATGTCACTGACATTTTCCATTATACACCATTCCAGGCTACAAACACAAATACATACAAATAATCATCACAATGGACTGAAATCGAAGAATAGGTGTATATATATTTATAGCAGTCACACATGGTAATGTATTTTCTGCATTGTCAAAGACAACTTGACTTGATAGTAGTATGTATATAGTACACATAACGTTTTATGCTGTCTCAGAACACTCTCTTTCTCCTTTTGCTCAATACACTCAGACTTGTTAGCTGTCACGATGTCATCCATTGTAATCATTTCCTGTAATGGCCTTAATGTAGCAGTATGATGCTAGTGCCAGTGCTACCAACTTCAAATAAATAATTTTACCATGACTCTCATGATACGAAATTGAATAATATTGGCTCTGTACTGAGGTATATAGAAGTAGGTAGGTACTAGAAGTGTTAGTACGTATTATTATCATAGTACAAAGTGTAGCACTATTTTGTATACATAGTAGGTAGTGTATAGTGCTATGTAATTCTATGAAAGTATCTGTATGTTGGGTATAGTCAGGCTGGAGAGACTATTTACTAAGAAGTTTTGAGTATTTCCATTGCACTGAGTGTCGTTTGTATTATATTGACTTTCATGTAATTCCATGAATGTATTTACACTATTCAGTTCTGTAGAGAAGTAATTTGTTTCATTTTTTTCTTTGTATAGGACATTCCAACTTTTCCATTTCTCTTGAGTCGTTGCAATAGTAATTTGCATTGGCAAATTCTTCCATTGAATTTCATTCCCAATGAACACAAAAAATTCCAGTGAAATGTGAATTGACTTCCATGTGTGATCATCATTAACTTTCAAGTAGGAGCGTAGTGGTGGCAATAAAGGAGCTAGTGATGGCATATATATGGGAGTCTCGGGGTTGATTAAATTATTGTTCGTTGTACCATGGCGCACTTAAATAGTAAATTCTAAACAATTCTTGGCTTGAAGTTATAGTAGGAACATTTGTGACGCTAGTTCGCAGCGAAGCTCTTAAATTATTATTCGACATTCATATGCAAAATATTTCATAGAATCTGATTTGTTAATTCGTTCATTTGAATTAACTTGTAATGAGGAAGACGCTACATTCTACTTTTGACTGTATGGAAGTGGATTCTCAAATTAATTAATCATAAATGGAATTACATATATTTAGTATACACGTTCGTCTGTTGAACTACAATGTTAGTATGCAGGTGTAGTTACTTAAATTCGTATTAGTTTAGTACACAGTAAACGTAGGTACTGTATAAGATTTCATATTTTGCTATTCTGAATTATACAGAAATGTAGTAGTAATTGTATTAGGTATACATACAGTAGAGAAGCGTGAAATGAAATAACTATTAGTCATCCACAGACATGAATATTAATGCTCCATGAAACTCATTACATGGCAAGAGTAGGATTAGAGCAGACAGAAAAGGAAAGAGTCAACTTACCACATCAATTATTTGCATCAAAGTTAAGCCAAAACTGAGCTGAAGTGGATCCTTCTCAAACTCCACCGGCCGCTCCAATGTATTGTACTTATCGAGCAATTGATGCAGAAGCCGCTTCTCATTGGTTCCTTGTATCGAACCTGTGGATTTAAAGAAACAGTTAATCAAATTAATACATAAAGATAGTTCAGTACATAAAGATAGTTGCAAATATTATTAAAATCCCTATTTTCGTAATCCAACCAATAGATTTGTCGATCAGAAAATATTAAATGCAGAATGAAGGACGGTTACACACATACTAATGAAGGTAAAAGCATATTTATTTGTCACTTGCTCATAAAAATTCCTAAGTTCAGATACACTTATTGTAAAGAGCAACAAGTCACCACGAAAAATGTTATGCGTTTAAATTGAATAGCTCAATAAATTAATAAACCATTCAAACGGATATACCTAAGTAAGTATCGAAGATGAGTGTATCCCTGTACAGTTACCAGAATTCAGTTTTTTTGCATCGCTGGACAGTTACTAGAATTCATTATTTTGAATTACTGCACAGTTACTAGAATTAATTATTTTTTGAATCACTGCACAGTTACCAGAATTCATTGTTTTTTGAATCACTGCACAGTTACCAGAATTCAGGTTTTTTATATACCTGTAGCAATCAGAATTTAGGCTTAGACCATCTAATTTGCATTTATGTGATGGTATATGAAGAATGAAGGATGAATCCATCAATGTGTTTAGAACATCTATATAGAAAGAGTTGCCAAGATGGACGCAATCAGAGTTAACAATCAAAATGAATTCTCCTCGACTTGTTTCAAGCCTGAGACGTGAATGCATTAAAATTCTGCGGTGAAGTGTAAGGTACCTAATGCGATTAATGGAGATGGAAAATGAAATTAACTACTACACCATAAGATGGAAGGGAATGAATAAAAAGACAACAGAAAGAAGTGTAAGAAAACCTATGAGATACGTAGGTTGATGAAAAAATGCTTATATCTAGTTAGTAATTACAATATACATCCTCACATGATAAATTATGGCATTCATTTCTTTGTTATGCTATAAATCTTTAGTAGTTCTTACTTTTTAACCTGATTGCGTGTATGCTACTATGTAATTTATATAAAGTATAATTACTTATACTATACTCGTCTTGAGAAATCATTTATTTAATAATTTGCCATCAATTATTTGTACCTACTAGAGTAATAAAATTTCTATATGAATGCAAATGTTATTTAAAAAGGAATCATGAATATAAGCAATTGATACGTATTTTGTATATGTATGCAGTACATAATTGCGTCAGTGTCTGCGTTTTTCATGACACTTTACTTTTAATAGTTTCAAGTAACATTGTGTCTGTGTTTCTGGAAATTGATCCTCTATCTATCGTCTATCCTCTATAGTATTATAATTAGCAAATATTCGAAATGTGTCAGAAATATTACGTAATATACCTATATACCTAATTGGGAAACCTACTTACAAGCAATGACGGTATCGGTATATTTTGACTAAAATGAATTGCTAAATAGCGAATGTAAATGTTTACTAAATAAACCTACTTATCTGTATTCGATGTCTCTATTCATATTCTATGTACATGTATGAAGGTATTTTTATTAACATGGAACATGGAACTTTCGAAATATATATATATTTTTATTTTTATTAATCGTAAATACAAATTACTATTATTTATTACCAATCTCATTGTCTCCGGAAATACAAAAACAAAACTCATAATATGATATTATAAAAGAATATTAACTGGAACAGAGTTGTATAGTTGTAATGAATCTGTTTTTCGGTACATTAAAAAGCAAAGTTAGTAAAAGTTTGTAGTAACCTAAATTCTTGGCTAAGCCCTCACTACACGATGAGATACTAGCGATGCCATTACTTGGCATTGTATTGTCTTAAGGGAATATCATCGTTTATTGTCGTGATCAGATAATGGGGGTAATAACATATACATAATCTCTGATACTCAAATATAAAAGAGTATAAGAATTATTTAAGACTTTCAGTTCAGTAATAGAATACAAACATTAATTATATTACATATATGATGGATTAGCATGCAAAGTTTATTATATGTATAGGATTAGGAAATAAAATATTTGTCATACTCCCTCAAGCATCTCTTGTGTACTAAGATCTGTGTTTTTCAGAATGAGATTCACATCCGTCTATTTTTGGGCTTGTGTAATATCATTATGTCAAAATATGATCGATTCTGTTTACGAAGTAGGGCGTTCACGCAAGAATAACCTAATGTTATGATGTTTTATGTAATAGTATCACAAGGCTGACATACACACTCTCTTTTATTTGCGTGTTGATGCAAATAAATATTTAGAAGAATGACTCAGTAAACTCAACATTGGACTGAGTAAAAAATCTGCTTTCGTCTTTCAGATATTGTTTACTATTAGAATGCAATAAAATAAAAGGTTATGGTTATACTAGTCATAGGGATTTAGTTTTGCTCTTTAGATTTGAAGATACTACACATAAGACAAAAGTAGTTTGACTGAATGCTGCTTTCTTTTATACATAAACCCTGGCAATGCACATACATACATACACCTACAAAAAAGTCGTTTGGAAACAATAAGAAAGTTTCTATTGACTGATTCGATACAAACACTATTTCGTAGTTTCACTCAATGCAGTGAATACGTAATAAATAGCTAACCTATAGGAATGGAAACGTGTTCCATAAATGTAACGTACCAACACAATTGAAATGGAAACGTGATACATAACAAAGACAGGTACATGTTCTATTATGACGAGATTTATAGATATGTGATTGTTTGCCAGGAGTTACTATTTTATGTCCCTGTACGTTCCTTAAGGTGAGTTTATAGTTTCTACTATTCTTAAGGATAAACTTTGACTTTTATAGGAAGAAAAAGGAACATTATGATAGCTGATATCCATATACAAGGTGTAGGTGAAAGTAGTAGGCGTTTGTTGTTCACAAGGAATCTTATTCTTCTATTTTAAGATGTTGTGGAGTAACTCGATCTGACTGTGCACATTTTTTGCAAATTGTAGAATTCATATTCATAGAGAATTCTTTTATTTGTGTTACAAGGCTATGCATGTAAACTTTTAGTTTTTATGTGTGTAATCTAATAATATTATGTTGTGACGGAAAATTCCTAGTAGGCAAATGAAAGAAAAGGAAGATTACAATGGGAGATGAGGAAAATAGGATATTTAGCCGATAAAGAATAACTGCTAAGTCATTTCGGTATGTCTGTACATGTATTTTTTGTATGTGACCTTGTGCATTGAGAGAGAGGATATGTAAGTAGAGTAGAATGTGCAGTGAGTCAGATTGTCAGTGGGAAAAAGTGAGTCGGAGATGGTGGAAGAAAAAGAGACGAACGACGGCGGAGGAGGAACTGAGACGAGTAAGACGAGAAGTGACAGAAATATAAGGAGAAAAAGGTTGTTTTGGAAAAGGACATGGGAAGAAAAGGAAGGGAAGAAGACTAGGAGAAAATCACGAAATTTTTATGCTCCCCATAGAGCACATAAATCGAATAGTTAGAGCAGCGGCGGAAAAAAGTCAAAAACAAAAAATATGTCTTGGCTTGGATTTGGCTTCTCATAGTAGTCTTCCTTTCCACTTACTCGATTTTCTTTCCCGGAGTTTCGTTTCGCTACAGCGAGAAAATAGCAAAGGGAAATGAAGGTTCAATAAGAAGGACCGAAATATCGGGAAAGAGACAGAACAAAGTCGAAAATACAACAAGCCGCACACACCCACAACACAAAACTGGTGCTATCACTCAATTTGACTTTGTTCCATTTCCCATTTATTTCTTGAGTCTCGAGCACTACACAGCACAATGCACGAAACACTCAATGTTCCAGAAAGTCGGTTTAAGTTGATTGACTGCCTTCGAATCCTTTCAATTTCCAGTGTGTAATAACTTCTCGAAATTCTAAATTCTTTATCTTATTTCCCGGCTTTCACTTCCTTTCTTCCTTTCCATATTGATTTACAGAGTCTCAGAGCTCTCTTTGAACTTTTCTTCTTTCATTTGGATGATTTCAAATTTTTGAATGCGTTAGCTGCTTTATGGAACACTAATCATTTCACCCAATGCAGAATGAAAGAAATAGCCTCCGAAATTCGGTTTTAACGATACACACCCATACTATTTACAAATGTATGTTTCTATATGTATTTGTAACTTCATTTTACCACTTTCTATGCGCTATCTCTATACATATCGTTCATATACATAAAGGATGAGGCATATACACCTACAAACTTGAGCAGAATAATGTTAGTTCTAATTACTGGGATGAGAAGTTCAGCTCATTGATATTCCCGACGACAAGCCAATAAGTAAAGTAGCGGAAAGAGAAACCAAAGATTGTGTTCCTACATATGTCACTGTGGGAAGCCATTAGTCTTTTGTTCGCAGCATGACATTTTGTTCTCGGCTAATTAATCATTGGCCGTGTCAAGAGCTCTGCTTAACACTAATTAGGGAAATATTTTCTACGCGAGTGGGAATATCGTCCGTATCTACTTAGTTCTGTGTGTTGTACTTATTCCAGGATATTTAATTTATGGCTTTGTATGAAGGAACGAATAACGAAACATTTTGTGTGAACTTGCCACGACGACGATGGTGGCAACCCAAATTATCGTACAGTTGCAAGTCGCAACTCCAGAGATATTAGATATTACTACTAGGTATGTTATGTTAAAGCTCTTTGGGAAAGTTTTCTAAGGGTGAAATCAACTTGCATACCTAAGTTGTGTAATAATATCAGCTATTAGTTGTGCCACTCTTTTGCTAGTAGTAAGTAAGAGTCTACTTTCTACTACATTCCTATTTTTACCATTTACTACACTACTGGATGTGAATTTCTATCAAAACTTTGATTTATGTTCCATCATCATAGTAAAACACCACAGGACATTGAAATACGAACCATTTATCTGAACAATCCTTGCACAGTCAAATACAATACAACCAAGTCAAACCACAAACACAAGTCATCTGAAAAGCAAAAACAAACCTCATTCTTCGTCCATTTATTCCACATCATAATCATAGCCAGCATCTGCAACTAATATAATCTCCTTTCCCTTTCTACTGTATCTTTCTCTATGCAGAATGTTTTACATTGTGTGTAGTGTACAGTGCGTTCCCTTGCTTTGCTCTACTTTTCATTGATTCTTGCAGCCATTTCTACTACATTGCCTACTGTGCCTGTCACAACTGTCCTTTTGCAACTACAAACTTCGTTCCTCTTACTAGAATTAATGCCATTTCTCAATTTTACAATTCGAATGTGCCATTTTACAGGTTCAACTTTTCTAATTCCTGTTTTTCCATTAGACCGCAGCGAATTAGGTTCTTCTGGGAAGTGTGGAGTATCTGGAGTTGCCGGTTGGATGAATGTATTAATAAGTTGAATTCTATGTAGCGATGTTATTATAGAATGGAGTAAGTAGATATGTGTGCTCGTATTTCTTGTGAGTTCTTTTCTGCTTTAACTATTCTGCCACACCACACCACATTGCAGTTCACCATATTATAAAGCCCGATTTCCAAAGTGAGGGAAAATGTCGAAAAGTGGAGTATTGCAAGTTAAGCAAGTACAGCGACAAGACAGGGGGAAAGTTCGTAAAGAGGTGTGCATTAATATTATAGTGCCATTGCCATCCATAAATCCAATCCCAGGACAGAAAGGAGCTCACACAGTCGACCACACAGCACCACCACCACCAACTGCCAACATACTCACTCGACTCAAATGCAATTTTCGGTTGTGCGGATGTGATTTTTATGAGGACGAAGAGCACATTCACTTCACCTGAGCTGAAACTGAAATTCCCCATTTCCCTACAGTCAAGCATTTCCGTAGTAGTCAACAACACAGTCAAGTAACCTACTTGAAGGATGAATGTACAGAGACTATCGTCTATTTGGGTAAATAGCTCGCCTAACATCATTTCCTGATTTTTCTCTACCTCCACATCCACAAGAGGATCTGAATCCGAGAGATGTATGTATGGCTCAGAATCACTGCATTATTCGCTGTTTGTCCTTTCCTTTGATTTTATTTCCCATTATCTGCATCTCCGCCTTGGTGTATATTGTAGTGTACAAATATTGTACATATTCACCTTTGCCCTGACACACAAGACATGGAAATTCTTATTTACATACAGATATAACATAGAAATATATGGAATAAAAAACATCGTTTGTTCACTTGAGTATTCGAGTTAGAACTATGACTGACATATTTTTCGGGGTTTCAAGCATACGCGAATGAGGTTTTCAAAGAAATTGACGACGACCGCATGGTTTCTTTGGCATTTAGAGGTTTTCACCATTATTTCAGCTTAGCGCTAATACAATATTTCACTGCATCAGAAAAAGCCATAAAAACCTAATCGGATCTTGGTATCAGGGAAAGAGAGAGAGAGAGAGTGAGAACCTTTTTATGCAGCGGAGATACACAGCTTATGTTTGAACTGAACCCAAACTCAATTCAGTGAGGCATCCCAGGTAAGAAAATATTATTTTCTCCAGCACTTCCTTGTCTGCTGTGCTGCTTGCTAGGTATAATACATTTATTCGAAGCACTAACACTACATACTACTGTAACATATATAATGTGCATTAAATTTCCTTCTGTCTTTAATATAATAGGGAAAGCCGGAAAAAACTCTAGTAGTCTACTACAGATACTCGTCGACTGCAGCCGTGAAATGAATCTCCCTTTTTTCCGTTTCTCTAGTTGGGCAAAGGCAGAGAGCGTATTATACCATTTTTGAGTCTTGCATATAAATAGTTATCCGTGTAGACATTTTTCTCTCGGCCCCCACACTTTCTCTCCTTGTGCAGTGCAGTGGAGCAAAGGCTCAACGTTCCATTATACTACAGAGATTCTGTAGTAGAATTTACAACATACATACTAACATGGCATACCAGTATATTATATACCTTATGGTTGGTAGTCATGTAGTAAAAAGAGGTAAAATGTTATACAACATGTGTATTGCATACATACATAAATACA